>LOEQ01004167.1:12012-50926 GCA_001685075.1 Bramus lutescens | reverse complement strand
TTCTTCTTCTTCTTCTTCTTCTTCTTCTTCTTCTTCTTCTTCTTCTTCTTCTTCTTCAACACAGCTGCCTCTTTGGTAGCTGTAAAAGTCTGTTTCTGAGGGAGGAGGACAAGAAAATATGAAGGAGCTTAATAATGAAAGAGTCTTGCTCCTTGTCACTTGTTCTACCCATTACAGACACCGTTACAGGTGTTCCTGCCCAGCAGGGACATTTTCTGCTTAAAGAAACAACTACCTGACCACCTTGAGGAGACACGGATGGTACTTAGGGAAGCCACACCTGAGCATCTCTGAGTGTCAGGAGAAGGAAGCTGTTGAAGGGCCTTTATGACCTTAGTGTGCTTCTGACAATGACATGTTATAGGACCTCTGGAGAGAAAGGGCTGACTTGGAATCAAATCCACTGGCGGCAGATTACAGATGATTCCCATCTTTAGCAGTCTCTCTTGACTTTCTAGTCCTCCTTTAGCTACCGAGGCTAAGGGCTATTTTTCCTGGATTCACACAGTGACTTGCGATAGGTTCTCCCAGACATTTAGGCTAAGAACATAGAAGGTCATACATGATTTATGAAGAAAATCATGAGGAGCAAAAAAGAATAATGGCTGGACTCATAATTCAGAGTTTACATCAAAAATTAGAGTGGGTTTACATATAAGTTCCCAAATGATTTATTTTTCTTTTGTTTAATATGCATAGTCTTCAGTTTTCATCTATGGAAGCCAGTGTTCTGAATGCCCCCAAAGAAGATACAAAAAAACCCCGAAATCAATGATAATATACAAATGAGTACAATTTGTAACTGCTCTACGCACCTCCTCTGCTATCCCTAGCTTGTATCAGGAAGCTCTGGAGCAGTTAACAAATCCCAACTAAACTTCGTTCTAGTTACATCTAAATTGCAACCAGTATGTAAATGTTCTCCAACCAAATGTTGGGCATCTAATCTGCTATATGAAAGCATACAAACTTAAAGAAACAGAAAGTCCATCATTAAGAGTACTACTGCCAGATAATATGTGAAGCTATATTAAGGACTTTACACTCACTTGCCATGTGTTTAAGTCTCTTGGACAAATATATGTAATGCTAAAGAGTACATTTAGAGTAATTGCAATAATGTTCTGTTTATCAAATCATGCTGACTCTCGTCATTAAGATGAGTCAACTCAGGTCAGGGATGCCAAGGGATTAGGATGCCTCAACATTTGTACTGAATAGTGAGAAATAGATCGCATTGTATTTTTGCACTCTGCTTGAATTTAGGTCACTTCCGGTGAGCCTCATCATTGATTTTCCTATTTTATATCAGGGCCATGTCAAAAGAATGTACATGTTATATAAGATTTTATTCTCCAAAGAAATTACTTTTAATAACTTTCAAACTCAGTATCTAAAATTTCTTCAGGAAATTGTTTGATGCTGCATCATCATCCCCACCCCATTACCGCATCAACTTTCAACATAATGTTCATTCTTGCATCAGACAAACCTCTCCAGAGAGGCTCTTACTGGATGGAGGGGGGAGGACCTTGGACTGCCCACAGGGCAAGGAGCCCGGATTNGGGAAATGGGAGGAGGGGAGGAGGTGGAAATTTTTAATAAAAAAAAGAACAAAAAAAATCCCTGTTGTTTCTTTTGAGGTCTACTGGCAATTTTTGTTGCAATGCTCCTTTTCCCCCTGAAATACCTAATTTGTTGCTCTTAGCTTCTTTCTTCCAGATTGTTCTATTTTTGGTTTCCAGGACACCAAACTGAACTGACTTTCCTCCCACCTTTCTGGTCTGTTAATGTTGGTGCTCATCTTATCTTGTTTCTTAAAAACCGGTATTTAAGGGTTTAGCTGTTTTTTTTTTCCTGTCAGTTTGCCCATTTGAATTCTCTTATTCAGTTTGTAGCTTCAGAAGCTAAAGTCATTTCATTGTTGACTTTACTTTATATCATTATCTTCAGCCCAGAAGACTCCTATTCTTTTTATACCCACATTTCCGACTATCTATATCTCCATTGCACGCCCCACAGATAAGTTATAGTTCCATTTACTTTCTCATGAAATACTTTTGTCTTATTATTTTCTTAGTTAATGTTGTCATTATGCAAAAAAATGCTTTGACTTTTTTTGTCTGGGCAGTAATATTAACACAAAATAGATAATTAGACCCTCCCCACAAACCAAACCAAACAAACAAGCAAGCTAATCAAAAGAACAACAAAAAGTCACCTCAATTCATCTCTTTTGACACTCCCTTTCTTTTATTATCCTGATATAGACTTGACCCCATATTTTAAATATCTCTACAATTTACTCAGCACTTCCTCTCCTTACTCCACTCTGCCTTGTTTCAGACATCAACATTTACTTTCTTCTTCTTCAACCTTTTCCATTCTCATTCGGGGGGAGTGAAAGGAGGGCTTGAATTACTGGGAATGAATTGTCTGGCTCTATGCCGCTACTCTTCTTCTCCCCATGCTCACTATCAAACACACTCCACACTACTGCAAAAATTCTGTAAGTTATAAGTGAGTATAATATCCCTTGATTAATATTGCTTTCAAGATTAGTTCCCAGTAGCTTACCATGATTCAGAGCTCATTCTGATTGCTTATTGCTAATATCTACAGCTACATTTCCTTCTTCCTTTGCACTGCATCTTCCAAAGTAGAAGTCAAAGGAAACAACTTGTGGGTCCTGGAATATTTATCCTTTATACCCACATATCCATCATCTTGTATTTCTGCACAGAGTGATCTTGTTTGAGGTTTTTGTGAAGGCATTCCTTCTCCTGCTTGGTTTTCAGCTGGTGAGCCTGTCTTCTGACTTTTATTCTGGAAGATTTTGAGGTCATCCTCCACCTCCATTGATCCCTCCCCAGTCTGTAAAGTCCTGTTGGGTGAAGGGCTAGCTTTTATGCTGTCACAGACTCAGAGTCACAACATTGCTTTTCCAACAGACCATCGAGTCACATTTAGATGATTTTCCTGGTACCTTTATTAAATTTTAAAGACAGGTGGCAGGTTTTCTTAACCACTGGATCCTGGTGCTTGAAATATGGGAGGTGCTCAACCAGTGTTTGGAAAAACAAAAGCAAGAACTTCAGTTTTATACCTATTCTTCAGACTTAAACACATCTCACTGACTATCCCCTGCACACACAAAAGACCAAGCATCTATTTTGCTCATAAAAATGTGGCTTTCAGCAGTATTTCTCTAACTACTCTGCCATCTATTTCATTATTAACTTTTTTTTATCTGTTGGTTTTCATATTTAGGACGGTTGTTTTACTTGTTGAAATGGATCTCACCATGTCCTCTCTCTAATGCTTTCAGTGCTGGGTTAACAGTGTGTACCCCATGCTAGGCTGACATCTTTGACTCTTCATGAATAAAACCAGTCAATTCATGATGGCATATCAATGTGTATTTTCTGAACATAGAAAGCAGAAAAACTTGGTGTCTGATTTCCTCAGTTACAGTTTTTTCTGAGTCTCACTTCCTCTGTGTATTTCTTTCCTGTTTTTCTTTGGTTCTTTTCCTGGGAGAAATCATACTTTATATGAATCTCTATATGAGGGACATGATGACTTTTCTAATCAGATGATCTACTTGTTTATTCCCAGATTTCTGCATCAACAATAAAATTTAAATTTAGAATATAACCAGTAACATCAAGGTGGCAATTCAGAGGCTTCCTTGTATTTCCTCCTAAAATCTTTATAAAAATTCTGTAAAGTGAAACACATGTCATATTATTATTGCTGCTTCACATATGTGGGCACAGAAGATGAAATAGCTTTAAAAATCATATAACCACTGAAAACAAACTAATAATAATATTTTCTCTATTTTCTAAAATGATTCCTCCTTTAGACCACATTTATATTTATAAATGTAAAGAGAAATTGTGTCTTTGTACTTTTTAATCCTCAATAGGTATGAATACCTAGGGAGTACAGTTTAACAAGATAAACTAGCAAATATAAATTAATTTTCAAAGTCACTGGAACATTGATTTATGCTCAACTCTTGAGTCATTCTCCCAGTCTGAATGATTTGTTTGCTTTGGGGGCCATCAGATAGCAGTCGTCTTTCATGAGATATTAGTGAGATTTATTATCTTTTCCAACATGCAACTCCTTCATCCATTTGTTTGATGTTTTCAACAAAATTCAGTTTTAGTGATATCCCAAATTTGTCTGCATAACTTTTTTTTAGTGACTAATGGGAGCTACTTAGGCTGAAAAGAACTGACCTTTTGGTGTCTTGGTGCGATTTACTCCAATTTATTCTCTGACTCTTAATTTTGTTTGCCATTTTTTGTATAAGTTAAATGTTCCTCAACTTTATATGTGTACATTTTTCTTTTATTGTCTCTTTTATTTGTGCATGTGTGTGCATGTACACACATGCACAATCCTTTTCCACAAGTAAAATTATTTAAATACTTCTCAGTAATTTTTTTCAATTATTTATTCTTTTAATGAAATCCTCAAAACAATTAAAAATTATGTATGGTATGAGAATAATAAAAATTTTCCCATCCTTTAAATTTTAGCTAATTCCCTCAATACCATTGGGTGAATGATGCAAAATGCAAAAACTATCTTGGTTTTCAGAATTCTGTCACAAAATGCAGTTAAATTAGCTAGACTAGTCTCTATGGGAAACATGTTAAGTATAAACCTTACTCACCATATCAAGTAATTTTATTAAAACATTTTAAAGCATGCCATTAATCTTTTGTGTGTCTCATAATTATGAGATCCCTTAATATACTTCATTATTATGAGATAATCTAAAAATAAGAATTATTTTCACTGGTGACACTCTTTTACTGAAATGTATAAATAGACAGATGATAGATAGATAGATAGATAGATAGATAGATAGATGATAGATAAATAGATGATAGTAAATAGATACTTAAAAGCTGTGTTACAGCAATGTGCATTTTTACAATTCATTATAAAGTTAATTTGTTTTAAAAATGCTAATATTTAGGTAAGCTTGCATGCATGTGTTCCTTTAGCTGCGCAATGAACCAGCATCTAACAAGATTATCACATAATCAGTCTATGTCTGGCACCAGGTTTTTTCTGAAACTCCTCTTCTGCATTTTCCCTACCTCCATGGACTGTCAACTTCTGTAGGTCCAGAGCTGACATATTTTGTGCAGTTATGAAACTCATTCCATTTCCTTTTCATGTTTTATTTATTTTTTAATGTCTGAGATGGAACTGGTGCTGAGGTTTGGGAACCCAGCCACTTGGTAATCTAAGGCAGGAGGTCCAAGGCCTTCTTTGTCTTAAGAGTGCAAAGCCACCGTGGAAAGCTTTGCAAAACCCTGTCTCAAAACAAGAAGGCTGGAGGACAGCCCATTATTAGACATCTGCTTATTATGTGCAAGACTGGAAGAGAACCCAGAACCTCTTTCTTCTGTAAGATACATTGGCTTTTCTCTGGGGAGACCACTGCCTACATAAGCTGATGTTGACTTAGGAATCTCAGTCAGTTGACCCATTTTCCCTTGGTTGAGCAGTGGACGCATGGCTTCTGAGATATTCAGATTTGTCTGCCTTGAAACATGGTTCTTATTAGAAATGACTGCAGAGAGAATATAACTGGTTCAAGCTATTAATAATCTGCTAATTATAATCTGTTCCTCTCTGTTTCTATGTCTTTTCCATGTCCATGTCTTTCTGTAGTAGGTAACACACATTTGTCCATCTGTGGACCATGTCATTGCTTTTGCCCATAGGATAGCAATATCTAGCCCATAAGCAGAGTTGTGAGAGTTGCCAGCAAACCTAGATTCACTTGCACTTCTAGCTTTGCTGTTGCATAAGAAAATGCTCAGCTCAGCCTCTTGGATACCAAGAGAAAGAGGGACAGATGAAAGAACTGCAAAAAAGGGGCAGGGGTGATAATTAAACATGCTTTTCAGATAAGAAATAATACCCCTTAAAATATAATTGCACTTTAAATACGGTGTGAGACATAATTATACTAAATATATTTCTTGTTTACTTCAATTTAATGGGTTATCCTCTATTTTATTTTATCCACTAAATCTGGTAAGGCAAGGAGTCTTGTGGTAGTTTGAATGAAAATGGTCCCCAGATAGGGAGTGGCATTATTGGAAATGTAGCCTTGTTGGAGTAGGTGTGGCTTTGTTGGAGGAAGTAGGTCCGCAGGGATGAGCTTTCAGGTCTCAGAGCTTAAGTCAGGCCCAGTGGCTTACTCTCTCTTCCTGCTGCCTGTTGATCCAGATGTAGAACTCTCAGCTGCTTCTGCAGCATCATGTCTGCCTGCACACTGCCATGCTTCTTAACAAACCTCCGAAGCTGTAAGCCAGCCCCAATTAAATGTTTTCTTTATCAAGAGTTGCCATGGTCATGACATCTTTCATAGCAATAGAAACCCTAACTAAGACAAGCCTCGCAGTAGAATCCAGCCTAGATGAGCTGAATGGCACATGGATGAGAAATAAAGGATAATTCTTCTCTCATGCTTCTAAATGTTACAGGTATTTGCAGAAACAGTTAAGACACACTACAAAAAGTCCACCACAGTAAGCATGCTAGTTTTCACTAGTTCCTGCGGTTCTGGATCCCTAGAGATGATTTACCTCTGCTTTCCAAGCTAAGAACTTTCGGTCTTTTATTTGAGTTGATAAGTTAACATCCGTATTCTCCCTGTTAATCACCCTCTTCTTACATCAAATTATCTAGTCAGTTTCCATTGCTTGAATCAGAAAAATCTTAATTTTTTAAAATAAAGAGTGGTCATGAAGGGTAAGTTTCAGTAGTGGCCTTTCCATCAGCACTGACTCTTGTCTGTCAGTTAATGTTGCTTTAAAATAACTGCAGGCCTGTGAAACCATCTAACGTATCTGTGAATGGTCCGATTCCCCACCCCCTTACCCTCACCCTGTGTGGTGCCTATGGACACCACATATGACAATGAACCAAGGTAAAACAATCAGTCCCAGCATAGAACTGGTCAATTGGCCCATTTCCATAGTCTCAAATAATTTGTTTTTAGTACTTGTATGAAATATAAAATACTATGCTTTTGTTGTTACAATTTTTGCTTTTTTTTTTTTTAGACAGGGTCTCATGTATCCCAGGATAGCCTCAAATCCAGAACATGCCTAGGAAGATGAACTCCTGATCCTTCTGCCTACACCATGACACCTGATTTTTTTTTTTATCAGTGCTAAGGACTGAATTCAGAACCTTGGCACATATTAGACAAGTGCTCTGCCATAAAGCTGTATCCCCAGCTCTCAAAATCCCAATCCTGCTGGAACTGCCTTATTAATTTCTCTTATTTCAGTTAATGTAAGGTATATTATTGTGGGGTGTGGAATAGTAAAACATATGCCTACCAGGACTCAGGAGCCGAGACAAGAGCATCATGAATCCTGAGCCAGCTTGGTAAAGTAGTAAGCCCCTATCTCAAAAACCCAAACAGCAACAACAAACAATATATTGTCAGCTCCTTAATGTCTAAGTTTCCTCAGGTACAGACAGAGATAAAGTAAACTGCATCATTGGTACATGTAACTGTGAAAAAAAAAATTGGGTCCAGAAGCGTATGGACGCTTCTTGAGCAGCATTTAACTTTAGCAAATATGATCTCTAAAATCAACAATAGAATACAAATATATAAGTAACACATAAATGCCATCTTGTGAAGCATCAAACTTCCATCCAGCTTGACATTTTCCTTCTGAAAATGCCACAGAAATGTGTCTCGTTACATGGTGTAGAAGTTTCCAGGACAGATGACAGGATAGGAAAATCCAGCACAGTGTATTCAAGTGAGCACCAGGGGACTGTCATTCTCCCCGCACCATTTTGGATCTCATTCACAACATGACAAATCTGTCTCTCCTGTTTGTTTTTGAATCCTCAATGAAGATTGATATAATGTTATTTAATCTCTTGGAGACTTTGTTTCCTTTCTATTCAAAGTAATGGACAAGTTTGCAACAAAGTCATGTTACAGAAATGATAGTAAGGTCAAATAAGAGAATGACTATGAACAAGTCCCATAAACTTTAAGAAGTTCTATAAATGTAACTATTATTTAGTACATGCTAAAACAAACTAGAAAAGCAGTGCTGGCTTAACCCTTCCTATGATTACATGACTAAATATTCCCTGTATTTCGTGCTGGTAACCTTCTATTTACATTCTTTTGGAGTTTTGTTTTATTGTATGTGGTATTTGGTATTAGATTCTAATATTACCAAAAAGCATAAGTGATTGTTATCATACAAGATTAATGTTTAATACTGGCATCAGCAATAAATCACCCTAAAGGTAGGTATTAAGTTCTTCCATAATACTGGGCAGAACTATGCCAATAGGTTCTGCCCTTTAATCAATGTCTTTGTGTTTCATGCCTATAATAAAATATGACTATGATGTGAACATTTGCAACCATGAGCAAATAAGCTCCACCAAGATGTTCAGAAACAATTAACTCTTGGGCTTCCAAGTAAAGTTCTCGAAAAGAAATTTTGTCATAATCTCATGTTTATAATAGTCTCGGTAAAATATAGGCCTTCTTTAATTGGTTGTTGTAAAGAACAGATGTTGCCAGTTGTTTTGAAGCTGTGATTTGAGTTTCTTGGCTTTATGCTTTTGGAGTAGAGTAAACCAACTAGCAGGGATCATCTCTTTCTACACTTGTTGCTTCTCATTCCCACTGAGTTCATCTATTAAACAAGGAACTTCAGCCTCTGAAGTGGGCTCTGTAGGAACAAAATTCCTAATAGACACACATTTCATAGAGAAAGTGTGGAAGCCACAAATCCCTTGAGGGTCAGGGTAAGCAGAAGTTCATTTTATATCTATCCATACAGCTCTTTATACGTGCAATGATCCAAGCGACACAATGAAGTGGTATGATGTCATTTGGAACAGCAGATATAAAATGTATGTACAAGCCTAAACATTGCTAAATGTGATACAAAACAATGTAGGTCTGTGGGAATGTTGGAAAGTCAGAAAACTTGGAGCGAGCCTGCATATAAAAATGATATATTCAACACCAGAAAGAGGCTTCTTGTGCAAAGGTGCTTGCTTCCACGTCTTAATGAGTTTGATCCCTAGGACCCACACTGTCTTCCATAAGTTTTTCGCTGACTCCTATTGGATCATTGTGGGACACATGCAGCCTCCTACCCCTCCATAAATCAATAAAAATATAGTAAGAAAAGTTTTGAATGATACAAGCAAGTGTGCTTGTTTGTATTATGCTGTCCATAGCTACCTTCCAAAGTAACACAATTACAAAGACAAAAAGAATAAAAACACTTGTTTAATCTAACAAGAAAGTTTCTAACTAGAAGTTTGTACCTGAAGCCTCCTTTAGTACAATCCCCCAAGATTTGCCTGACATTTTCTGGTGCTGGCCAAAGGTTCATATGCTCATAAAACTTGCTCTTTGGAGCCTTTGAGTTCTACGTTATCACATTCTTGAGTGGTTCTCTGAGTTCCTGGCACTATCCCACCAGGCTGTCAGATTTAATGATCTTTTGAAACACAGACAGTGCCTACCATCAAACAAGACAGTTAATTTGGGTTAGACAATCCTAAATGCCTCAAAGACAGTAGCCACTGGACAAAGAAATATTATGCAGCCCACTACTCCTGTACCATTCAGTGATGGATGCTTTCTTAGGGTGATGCATATACTACAGATACTGAATGCCAAAAGTCTACCTGAAGTCTATCTAAAAAGAAGGCATATTGAATAATAGTCCCCCCCCCTGTTTTATTAAATGTTCAGAATGATTCTGTAATCCAAATGTGTGGGCTACTTTAAGAGGACAATGTTTCCAGATGTCAGCAGGAGCATTTGTGACCAGCTGAGGCTGTCCATTTTTGCCGCTTCAGCAATAGATACACTCTCTGTGGGATGTCAAGTGGCTGGTTCTATGGACGGGTCATTGCCTTGCTAAATAAGTGCAAATGGTGCTTCTCTGACTCTGCTCACTGAGGCTTCATTTCCTTAGCAACTCAGAGGCGTCTTCAGCTGCTTATATTCCCAGATTCTTATTTCAGCTGTTTGGTATTTGTTTTTGTTAATCTAGATAAGCTTCCAGATGTTGATGGAAAGGAGGCAACTGCTCTCTTCCCTTTATAGCCTCGAAATATCTTTTTAATTTCTCATACTTACAAAATAGGGTTTTGGTAATGTCCAACCAGAGCAGATGGTTCTATCTGGCAGGTAGAAAAGTATGGAGCAGAGGGAGGCTCAGAAATATTAGGTTACCCGGGTAGGTAACAAATAGCAACTGGGTGCATTCCAAGCACTGGAAGTGAGCTACACCCTAAGACTTTATCAGAGAAAATAGAAGTGTTTCTCTCCTTGCTTTTATATTCCAAAAGGGTATGCTTTGCTCTATTGAGGGAGCTGTTAGCTACAACTCTTAAAGTAGATAAAAATTCTGTTTGTATTCTTTGAAGCTACTACAATCCATCCTACCTACTAGGTGTGCCTTTAAATTTAGTTCTCAACCAAGGCATACATGTAGAGGCTACAAATTATTTCACAGAAGACCAAAACCAAAATATTTTCCTATGCTGAATTATAGTTTTTTTTAAAAAAGCATGTAAAAATTGCCTAAGACTTATTATTATGAGTATTTTAGGCATCAAGTGTTTGTTATGAATGAGAAGTTCTTGACATTAAAAAGCAGAAAATATTTTAAGGCGAAGAGAAATCATCTGTAAATGTACAGAAGGTAGAAGTACAGGGATCATAGACAATATCTTGCCCACTATGCTAAATGGCAATGCAAACTGAGGTCACATTGAGCACCTACAAAATGGAAAAGGGTTGTACTAGGCATGGCCAGTGTAAAGTGAAATTAAACTATTAAAAGATGGTGCAGAGCAGTCCCGTGTATTGCCTCTACAAAAGTGCCAACAGGACGTTACCAAGGAGATAATAAAAGTTACTCTGACATTATCTTTCTTTTTCATATGTCTTTTGCATCATGTGTCTTGATCCCATTCATTTCTATATCTCTTCGTATCTGCCCCCCACCCCTGCACTCCCCCAATAAAATAAAAATTGAAGAGAAAAGAGGAAAAAGAGAAAGAAGGGAAAAATTTAAAATCTCACCATGGAAGCTACTGTGTGATACAGTGAGTCACAATGTAAACCACTTTGTGCATATATGTTTTCTTTCAAGTGTTCATTGTAAAGAGCCATTGGTCTGGTTCGAGGTCTCTGGTTTCTACTATACTACGGTCTTCCATGTGTTGGTTCAGAGAGTGAGAGATGCCCCTCTTTATTCTCACATTTTCAAGGTGACTTACTGGTCATCTCATTTCATTTATCTTGGGAATTAGAAACATAGAAGGTAACTATGGTATTCATATTAACTCCTGCCCCTGCTATTAGCCCCAAATATGTTAAGGCATATGGTGATTTTTTTGTGTGTGGAGGAAGAAGCTAGACTGTAATAGAAATGGGGGGACTAAAAGATGTGTAGAATACAATGATGGTTATAAAAGTTGATTCCTATCCCTGCTCAAGGGCTCAGGAGAGAGAACATTTAGAGAAAGAAGGAATGAGTCGGGGGTTTTAGAATTGCTTTTTTTTATTGTTTCTGTTCAAAGCTTGCCATAAGCCATTTTTGACAGAACATGGGACATTGCAGTATTTTCGTCTACACTAACAGCTACCATCATGAATTAATTCATTACAATTATAATTTTTCCAAAACTATTCCTAGTGGAAAAAAATGAAGTAGCTGCTGCAAAGGTTAGATATAGCTAGGGGAGGGAGACACTTTCTGCAATTCTAAATAGTTTGAAGAATTCCAGAGAGGGAAATAAGTTTGGGAAGGGTTTGGGGTTAAGAAGAAAAAGCATCAAAAATGAGAACCTGGACTTGATAAATTTGAGTTAAAAATCCCTCCTCTGAGTCTTTGTTTGGTGAGACAAATAACTGTTCAAGAATGAAGGAAGACACAAGGCAGCTGAAAAGCGGCCAGAAATAGCATAATAATAACAATAATTCATAATAACATTGTGCTAGGTAACATCACATTATATAGTTTACAAATCAGGGAATGTCTTTACCATATTTGGTCCCTACCCCAGCTCTGATGTTGCTAATCCTTTGTGTTCATTCATTGGTCGGGTAACTGAGACTCGGCAGGGTGGTCATTCCGTGGACCAATATCACGAAGTGGAAGAGCCAAATTATTAACCTGATAATGAGTTCCACTAATTCTACAGGGTAGACTTCTGGAGGGCCTCGCTATTTCAAATCACATTATCACTGCTGTGTGAGATGTTGCCTTATGGACGGAACTAAACCACTGCCAAGATAATAACCAGAGAGTCACCAGAGATAAGAAAGCCTGGGTATATGGGCAGTTATGTTGAGCACAGAGGTAGAAATGCCAGCAATTGTGGAGAGCGTATGTGGGTTTGGTTTTTAGTTCCAATACTGTATCATAAAGAATTTGGTTTTCTGTGATTGAGGCACTTTTCTAAATAACACTGATAATATTTATATCTATAGCCAGAAAATCTTAAGCAATTCTCCAGTGGAAAATGGATCTTCTTACCGAAGCCTATTTGCTACCTGCATCAAGTTTCCTTTCCTTGTTTGTATACGATGAAGTAGGAGCTCTTGACCCTCCCCCACTTTCTTTTTGAAACTCAAAAGCAGGGTATAGAAGTGTCTGAGAGGGAGCGCGCCATCTCTGCTTCAATACACGAATCTCAAGTGGGGCAAATCTCTCATTAATCTTGAGCTAAATGTAAAGTTAGACATGGAGGGGCCTCGGGTGCCACCTGTTTGTTCAGAGCCCTAGGCATGTTATGGAGAAAATGTCAAAGATTCCTCGGCTCACGCTCCTGTGCCGTGCGTGATGTTTTATTCAGAACACCATGTCCTTAGGAAACAAACACTGCCTGTCAAAATCTTGCTCACCTGGCTCCCAAGCTCGCACATAAACAGACACAACACCTGTGTTTAGGAGAGTTGAACAATTCTCAGCAAAAGCAGCCCCCCTAGTAATACACTGTGGGGCCGGAGCACTCTGGTAAATGATTTGGGAGGCAACATGACCCTCTGTATCCATCCCACTGTGCCGTGTTTATGCAATGTGATGTGTGCACTGACCCTTCCTGTGAGAGATAGTTTTAACTTCTACTGGAACTCTGGGCTCATATCGGAAAAAGATTGACGGAGGGGAAGATAAGGGGTGGGGGAACCCTGCAAGCAGGAGCCTCTGGGTTAGATCAGAATCAGCAAACCTTCTGGAATAGAGCAGGTATATCTCTTGCTAGGGTCCGTCTCAGTTCTAAATTAGGTAAAGCCCCAGGGATCAAGCCTTTTAACCATAGGTCTCAACTAGAAATCTGCAGAACGTGAAAGGGGAGTTTCTGTTTGAGGGCCAAGACGGGGCGGGGCGGGGGCTACTTCCCCAGTCTGTTCATCATCTCTGTCCTGTAACAGGCAGAGGGGTCACAACCAAAACAGGGATCCAGGAAGAGGCAACCGTACTGTCAGATACTGGCCCAGTCAGCGCCTGTGTCTTCCTCCTTTCAACTGACCAAAGGTGCCTGGCAGAATGGCTTCTTAACAAACCAGACTGAAGGAGACTCACGCTGCTGCAACCAGCAGGCCTCTTATGCTTTTCTCCATTCCAGCAGCTCCAGATGGACTGAGAACCAAGTCTGGTGGCTGTCCAGAATATTCTTTATTTTCAGCCCCTGTCTCTTTCTTTACAACCCATGGGGAAAGGGCAATCTGTTCCATCTGTCTGGTATTCTATTTCCCTGTACAGTGGCCTCGGGAGGAGGCTACACTCTTCTAGAAAATACCAGACTGTGAGAGATGTGGTTGCTGAGAGTCCTTGACTTCCACGATTCAAGTTTCCTTACACTGGTCGCACTAGCAACTATAGAACGTTCCTAATATAGTAACTCTTCCCGCAGCCTTTGTGATAAGAGAGCAAACAACTTACCGAATCTTCAGCATCGTAGATAAATTTATTTGGAAACAGAGTCAGGGCTACTTGTGACTGCCTTGCTCTCCTAGCCTTTTGCTAATGCTTTTTTTCTCTTAATTATACAGCCATCACTTTCGCCTCATGGTGAAATGCCCCAAGTGGCTCAACTTGAAAGTAACTTTTAGCTGTTTGCCCTAATGATTAGAGGCTGACAGAAAATAATAGCAGCCTTTCCCCCGTCATGAAAATTAAATGTGTACTCAGACTAGCCAAGGCTTAGGTTTCTAAGAAAATCTCCAACATATTATTGTATATAGAGTATTACAGAAGGAATGTCACAGATTGCGATACTCAGTCAGCCCCTTTGTACCTTTACATGGGGTTGTGCACCATGATGTTCTGCCTGGTGCTGGCCCCTCTGAAAGCTTTCTGAGTCAGAGCAGGTTTCAGCTATGAGGCAGCTGGTGCCATCCATTTAAGGGAAAACATCTATCTAAGTAAATAAGATTCTAATCAGTAAATCTAATTATGAAGTAAATTATTATAAATGTTGTTCAAAGTGTCTTAAAACACTGTAAAGAAGAAAAATTGTCAAGCAAACAGGAATATGCTTTGCTGATGACATTATTTGGGATCAAGACATTCACATGTGTAAATGTCATGTTTCATACTGTTCCTGACACCTGAATCCAGCATTCTCACATTCAAACCTTTACATCATCTCTTTAATTCAGATTATTAAAGTGGTTCAGAGTATGTCTTAGTTCATAGATCCTCATGGGGACAAGAGGAACGTTTCACTTGTACTAGACTTTAACGAGCTCCACTGATATGGTAATAGGTGAGAGAAAGAATGGGATGAGAAAGGAGAGATGCATCACTTCCCATGGGTGCATATATTCTCCAGATGGAGTTCTTCTATCTTCCCTCATTTAACATTCGCTATTAAAATGTTTCAAATGCCTCACTTTGTCCAAAGCAATGCATAAGGAAAGATAAACACATTAACATTTTATCCTTGGCTCCCAAGCTAGCTGTCTGCTTGGACATTTCTTACATTGGTTTTGTTTGTTCTTTGTGAATTATGGACCCCATCCTTTCGTCCATCTGCTTCCTGGAGGGATTAATGAGTGTGCTGCTAACTTTGAAGGCCCTTCACAATGGTCTTTTCAGTTTGTCATCTATTATGTTCTTGGAGACTGAGGGAAAGACTCTCATACCTAGGGAATATCCATGAGCTTTTCTACATTTTCCTCGTTCCTTGGAATGAGTTTTAGGCGATAAACTTGGTTTCTGGGGAAAGGGAGGCAAGTTACTGGAAACAGTGCTCACATTACTGTAGTCCTGTCCTCTCTTGCCATCCAGCTGTGATGCATGTGTGCTCCAGGTGGCACAGTTGTATCATCAAGAGTTGCTGACCTGGCCTGAACAGCACAAGCCAGGCAAACTCAGTAGTATCTGCAGTGGCAGCTACCAGCAATAACTCTGACAGAAACATCATTAAAAAGTAAGCTGTACAACTTTTATGTACAGGCCCATCTGTCTAAAATTTGGAGACTGGTGTTTTGAGATAAAGACCATTTGCATGAAAACCCTTTCAATTCATTGTAGGTTTTGATTGGCAAGTTACTAATGACTATAAGATTCTCCTTCCACTGTTTATCCATATTTTAATGTTCTGATGTATTAGAGTTCCCAGCCAATATTGAGCATCATCTATAAGAGACATGGGTATTTTATCTTATGCTCTGAGGACCAGAGACACAATTCAAAGATACCTTGCTGTCTTGGCCTAATTCAGGATGTCACTTTGGTATTTGCTGTTTGTCACAATTTTCCCGCCCACACAGCTGACGCGACTATCTGCCTTTCTTCTTAAGGCCTGTGAAGCACCTATTTTTGGACCCTTGATCTTGTAAGTCAACTATTCTAGAAATTTGACATTTTCATATTTGAATTTAATAATTGTACATGTAATACATGAAATAAAAACAAGTTCTCTGCAAAATCCAGGATAGAACAGTGTAAAATAATATTGTTTGAATTAGCAAGGTAATATTTCTCATCAAACAAGCCACAACCTATATTTGCACCTATGGAGATTATGAAACTGCATGGGATATTCCTAGAAATTGCCCAAGGGAATATTGTACCGAGCATGCTTATTTGGGTCTCCAGTACTCTAACCAAATTCCTCTGCAGCTTTGCTGGGAAACAGTGCAGCAGCTGGGAGAAAAATGAGTTCCACATTATATTTTTGGCTTTCCTTGGTATCTTCCATACCTGCAGGATTTTATTTCTCTCTGTGTGTCCCCACTAGAAGAGGAGAACAAAGCTTCAGGAGTTATTTAAAGAAAGGATGTTACATAATCAACACAAAGCCTCAGGACCTCTGGAAGGATCTTGCCTCTGAAAGCACAAAATTATACTTTACCAGAACAATGTTTCTAACATGGTTTGCATATATCCCCAGCTTTCTCATAGTGAAGTGGTTCTATATAGGGCATTTTGCAGGTGTCCTTTTTACATAATCACTTCTTCATAAAATCAAATAAATAAATAAAGGAAGGAAGTTCACGGAACATATTTCTATATGGGAATTATTTTTAAGGGCAACTGGGGAAACTTTCTGGAAATTAGTAGGGGGACAAGCTGGTAATATGTGTCTCTGAATAGAAAATAAGACCTGACCCATATAAGCACACAGCATTATCTATGGGCAGCTCCATTCACCCAGTGCTAGCGTCTGAACCTGTGATTCCTCTGACTTGGTAGGACTGTTTTTCGTTAGAAAACTGTGTACTCCAGGGTATTTGTCATTTAAAAGAATCGTATAGTGTATGGTAACTTTCTAGATTCTAGGATAAATCATTTAGAGAAGATATAATGGTTATATATGTGTGAAAACATATTCCCTTTGTAACTATTTACTAAGTTAACACACTAAGTAGTGGACTTCATTACCATACTTTCACAGACATGTGTCAAAGTATTTTGCTTTTCTTCTTTACTTCCCCTCATTGTCCTAAGCAACTGACTCCTGACCTCTACTGCTGTCCCATCATTTGTGGTCCCCTTTAAACGTCCAAAAAATTTCCACTACTGGTTCCATGTCACCTGTATTCCATTGCTCTCTTTTTCAATCCTTCTGTAAGAATGTAAAATTCAGTTTACAGTGAATGGCAGTATCCCCTAGGCAGAAGTTCTTGAGTGTATAAGAAGAGATTATTGAAATGAGCAAATAAATAAGGCAATTTAAAGAGAAAATGGACTTATTTCAGCTTACAGTTCCAGGTTACAGTGCATCATTGCAGAAAAGATAAGGAAGGGACTTAAGAGTCACAATCATGGTCAAGATCAGAGAGAAAGGGGTATGTAGTTGTTCATTTGCTTGCTTGCTTGTGCCCAGTATAATTTATTCACTCCTATACATTTCTGGCCCTCTTCCCAAGAAACGGTGTCATCTAAGGTGGTCTGGGTACTTAGTTAAGACAACCCTTCATAGACATGCCCACAGATCAACTCTATGTTAACAATCACTCATTGATACTTTCTTTCCAGGTGGTTCTAGGTTGTGTGAGATTGACAAAGTTTACAATCACCAACACACATGTGTGCACACACACAGAGCACATGCATGAAAAAAGTTACATTGTATTTGTTTTGCTGAGTCTCACAAACCTCTTACAACGGTGCAGTGAAATTAGAAATCAAACGCTGTGTACTGGCTGGTTTTGTGTGTCAACCTGACACAAGCTGGAGTCATCAGAGAAGGAGACTCATTTGAGGAAATGTCTCCATGAGATCCAGCTGCAAGGCATTTTCTCAATTCTCGATCATTGGGGGAGGGCTCAACAAATGGTAGGTGATGCCATCCCTTGGCTGGTGGTCTTGGGTACAGTAAGAAAGTAGGCTCAGCAAGCCAAGGCANGCTAGTAAGCTGCACCCCTCATGGCTCCCGCCTCCAGAATCTTGCCCTGTTTGAGTTTCTGTCCTGATTTCCTCTGATGAACAGTGACGTGGAAGTGTAAGCAAAATAAACCCTTTCCTCCCCAATTTTCTTTTGATCATGGTGTTTTGTCTCAACAATATTAATCCTAACTAAAACAAGGTTGTACCTATTGGCATATTGTCCTGACAGATCCAGCCATGTTTTGGGGAGAACCGTGGAAGGACTTGGGGAATTTGGGTTAGAAAAGCCATTGAGTGTTGAGAGTTCAGTGGAAGGTTCTTGTGGCAGTTTGGAAGATGAGAATGTTGAGGGCAGTGCAGAGGATGCAGGCCTTGTAAAGTTTCAGAGGGGAGTTTAAAGACTATCAGGGACATTTGCTATTCTGATTTAAGATATTATTCTCATTAGCAGGGTCTGAAGAATCAGCTGTGATTAAAAAAATACCAGGAACTACTAAAGTGAAACCTTGCTTTACTGGGATACTTGATGCTGGGTGGTAGGAGCTCAGGATTTAGAAGTAGCGAAGAAGAGACAAGATTCGTTGAGGTGAAATCTTCTGGGAAGTGTTTCCTGAGAATCAGCACATAGAAGGGCTGTTCCAGAGGTGATCAAGGTTGTGCCTCACACTGGTAGCCAAACTTGGGAGTAAGTGTCACCCAGGTGCTACTGGTTTTGAAGGTTTTAAGGGGTCATGGAGAGGAACTGAGGCTTGGCACTGTGAGGGTCCAGGAGAAATCATTGGTGAAGGTGAAACATTAGTGAAAGTTGACAGTCCAGGACTGAAGGGGTCATACCGAGAAGTTGGTGCTTGGCACCATGATAAGAGCCCATGAAAGGATATTGGTGAAAGTGCAGCCAATTGCAGCAAAAGACTGCAGTGTTTTGGAGATGCCAGTACCACGGGATGTCCACCAAAACCAGCAGCAGCAGAACCAGCTGTGTGTACTGCAGAGGATAGAGCTGGAGAAATCACTCAAGCTCCTTGGAGGAGCCCCGAAAATCATAAGTGAATCCCAGATAATTGGACATTGAGCTACTTATATTGTTGGAGTTGGGTTATGCTTAGTTTAGATTATGACTGGGTCATATTATTTATGTTTTTAGTGTTAGATCTTAGGCATGAATAAGAAAGATTATGGCTTAATAGTGATGTGTTTATGTGTCAAGTTGACAAGAGGTCAGTTATGCTGGCTATTCTTATATGAACTTGAGATACAAACTAGAGGTGTCTGAAAAGAGGAAATAAACTCTTTCCTCCACAATTTGCTTTTAGGTTGTCATGTGTTGGGGAAGCAATAGTAGCCCTAATTAAGACACCCACTCTATGTCAGATAGGGGAATAATTTGCAGAAAAGATAAAGATCTATGAGTATTAAATAATGTTACTCCAAATAACTTGATCAAAAATGGGCCATTGACTTGAACAGACCAGATGGTTCTTAAAAGAAGGAAACCAAATTGACAATAAATTTCTGCAAAAGTGTTCAGCATCCTTAGCCATTAGGGAAATGCAAATTAAGACCACCTTGAAATTGTGTCCCTCTCCATTCAGAATAGAAGTCATCAAAAATATGTGTTTTGGTAATTTTTTCCCAAAGCACGAAAGGAAAACAAAATCATGATTGTATGGCGATATGATTGACTTTTATGTTGGGCTCATAGAGCATGTCCGTTGATTGTGTGGTTATCTTTGGCCTAGCATATGTCTTAACAGTGCCTGGGAACTTAGAGACTAAACACACATACATATATACACATACACACATACAGGAGAGAGAGAGAGAGAGAGAGAGAGAGAGAGAGAGAGAGAGNAGGAGGAGGAGGAGGAGGAGGAGGAGGAGGAGGAGTGGAGGATAAGGAAAAGAGAGAGATTCTGACATGGTAAGATATATTGCCATAATTCAGTGGCAGAAGCTTATTCTATTGAGAAGAAAACTTAAAAAATTAGCTAGCATGGGCCTCAGGGTTCTGTGATTATTTCACTGATATGTGTTAATAAGTATAAGAAGGATCTAGCATAAAAACTGAGTGTGGCAAATATTTTGTGTGAAGGACTAACTCTGACACTCATGAAGCAAGTAGACCACATCCTTAAATATGTATTTACAGTATATAATTTAGCGACTAGACACTGGGCTTTAGAACTGGTCTTGAATCCTGGATTCCAACTTTATTGGGCATTTAATCTTCACTTTGAGGTAGGCAAGCACCGAGATAGTTTTGCAATCTGTGACTCTACTTGGTTTGGGCTAATACACATCTATCTCCTCACAATGTACCTAGGCACCTAGGACCCTTACCTGCATTGAGCTGCATGTATATTTCCCTTCCAGCAATGAAATCATCTTCCTGGGTTTGTGCAAAGTAAGATAAACTGTTCTCTCAGAGAACTTTTAGGGGAATTTTTTATTTACCATTTTATGCCTATGCATAATTGTGTGTGCATATGATTAAAATCAGATGCGTCATGGAAATGCACAGGAAAGCAATGCTTATATAACCCAAGACTGTCAGAAAGACTGGAAAATTACACATACTATGGCTTTTAACAACTAACTCTTTTCTTGAACTCCATTAAAGGAAGCCCTAAGCAGTAACCACTGTTTGGATGGGTCTAGCTTAAGTGGCATGTTGCTCACAGTATATCCTCACTTTCTCTTTAAATAAACCTTTTGCGCCTTTGCCATTTGTGTGTGATTGTTCAATTCTTTAATCATGACCCCAAGAACCCACATTCCAATCCAAACAAGTCCTTTGGTAACAAATTGATTTGATTTTCTTAGATACAGAATGCAAAAAAATTAACTTCATTAGATTTTAGAAGTGTTAAACAAGACAGTCATATGAAATCATTAAGACGATGCCTATCTAGGAAGCATTATCCAAATTGTGACTACCTTGTAACAATGATCCTGGATGAGGACTATAAAATTATTTTTAATAGCTTTTCTATAACAAATGGAGAAAGTAAAACCCACAAAAGAATTAATCAGTGAAGGTCAGAGGAATCATCTTTATAAATAAACTTCTGAGAGGTAACAGATGAACAGTGACCAACTTTTATTATCTTTAATTTCAGACACCCGGTAGCCTGAAGCTTCTAAATTGTATTTATGGTACATTGGGTGAGTAACTTTTGTTTCCCTATTTGTAATTCATTTGCTGTCCTGTGAGTTGTGCCTGGTTCTCCTTCTCTGAGATATACGCTGCATATGTTTAAACACTTCCATTTTTAATTGAAGGCTATTCACTGGCTAAGCTTAGAGGTAGCAAAGTAAGTCAGAAATGCAAAGCGAGGGCAATGCAGAAGAGAAGAGAAGAGAAGAGAAGAGAAGAGAAGAGAAGAGAAGAGAACAGAACAGAACAGAACAGAACAGAACAGAACAGAACTCCCTCTCATGAGACTAAAGACCGAGATCTTCCCTTCTCCAAGGCAAGGGCTACAGCTGATTGGGATACCACAATGAGTAATTTTTCTTTTGTACAATTAAAATACCAATCTTCCAGCAGCATTAGAATGCTTTGTACAGCTTTTACTTAAGGTTTTCAAGAGAGAGGGAAGAAAGAGCTACCCGTGCTACAGACCCAAGGTCTTTCCTTCTTCCTTGGCAGCTTTTGAAAGAACCTATATTTAAATGTATAGCGGTGTCTTCAGAGAAGCACCAGGCATGGAGAATCAGAAGTCTGTAGTGGAAGCTTCTTTGGGGCCTGAGAATCATAAGATATTGTGAAAGCTCAACAGTGCTACGTGCTGAAATAATTAAATCTTTTGGAAAGAATTAAATTAGACATTTTTATATAAGCAAATCTACATTCGTCATTTAGGATTCATTTTATGGAGCAATGCCCCCCCCCCGTTTATATAATGAAAACAGCCACATGATGATTATTCTTCAGTAAATGTTTTTGCATATGGGAAAAATGTATAGGGGCTTTTGACATTTCATCCTTTAAAGGAGGACTTACTTCTTACAGAAGCTGTCATTTCTTCTCACTGAGTAGGCCTAAATGCATTAACTTTCACCTTTGTAGTATGTTCATAGCATAGACATTTCTCTGCCTTGGTGACTAGGCTCCAGTGACTGCATTCCATGGAGATGCCCTGCGCCATCTTGAAAAGCTGGCTAATGTCCAGTGACACTGGGGTTGGGAGGAAGAGCTATGGTCTCTTAGAACTTTATTCCCTTTATGAATATTATTGTCCCAATTTATTTTAATACGAGTGGGAAATAGCAGGACTAAAACGCATGTGCAGAAGATTCTAGCTTCAAGTCCTGCTGGTTTGGGCATCACAAAAGGAGGTGCAGGAAAACCTTTGAGAGTTTGCAGCATGCTGTGTGAGAGAGATAAAAGTAGAAACAGCAAATTGGCTGCAGTGCGAGTGGCAGGTGCATTTGTTCACTGGAGGCAAGTTGGCAATTTAGTTTTCAATGGCCAGCTTGTCTCTCTAAGGTTCTCCTTTCAAAGTCTTCCCTTCAGCCCTCAACTTGCATTAGCAAAGTCCTGTCCCCACTTGAGTCCTTATGCTCCAGGTAACAGCCACTCTTTGCCCTGATTCTTTTTTGGAATGTTTTTTTTATCCCAGTATTTGAAAAAGATTATCGGAGGTAGAATTATAAAGCAGCAAAGAGAAAGCTTTCTAAGCGTGGAATGACATCCCCGAAGAGAAAAGTGTTGCTGTATGTATGTATGGCTTTGTTCCACCCAGACAAACATAGTTGAAAAGAAAGAAGTTTCAGTGTGATCTGACCTCACACCAGCATTTCTATAGATAGCACAGAACCCAGCCCTCCCCTGCAACAGACACACTATCCTGATAAAACTGCAAAGACACAGGTCAAAGGAGAAGAATTCAGAATGGAAAGGCTGATGAGACCAATCTGTCTTCATTGAAGGGAGATGGAGGGATGTGATAGGTGTCCAACTTCCTGTCTCAGATAAGCAAGGAGAAATGACTGTTAGCAAGGCACAGCTCAGCTGGACATAAAAGAAGAAAAAGTCATTTCCTCTCTACATAGAAGACTTGTAGCCTTGAGATGCATATAATCTTCATGATCTACATGCCAACCCTTATTTATTTTGGTAACCTAACTTTCTTATCTTATTGGTTGATTTTTTCTTCTCTACTTAGCAATTATGCATAAAGTGATGACATTCATCAAATAAAATTAAATATTCAGATATCTTTGTTGTGCACAAGTTGATCATAATAGACTCTGCGTTCACTTCATTTTGGACTCTAACATGTCTAGAATAAAGCAGGAACAAGTTTTGAAGGCCTATTCTAACCAATAGAATGGCAAATTGATCTCGGGAGATGATCAAAGGGAGGCTGTGTAACACATAAACGATTTCTGAATTGCATGGTTCCTGGCTAATGAATGTCAATTTATCAAATATGTCCAAGGTTCAGTTAAAGATTGATGAAACACATCTGATCTCAGCAAAATCTTCCCTCCCACAAGAAATCAACAGTTCCTAGGCTTAGGCAGATGAATGTGATCAATAGTCAAAATTCAGTCATTTTAAAAATGAAAAAAGGAATTTTGAGTATTTTCCAAGATGGGGCTCCTTGTGCCTCCTTGCTTAGTGGAGTGGGACAGAAATGACGTATTTTAGTTTTAAAGTGACAATTCATAATTCAAGAGAGATAATGTATCACAAAGCACTAAGCAATAGAAACGGTGGTAGAACCCAATGCTTTATAACCTCTTAGTATTCCATAGCCACAGTTCCCCTGGCATCATCTTATTTTAATTCCACTAAAGGAATCAAATACACACACACACACACACACACACACACACACCAGGTGTCACTAAAGTTTATAAATGCATATCTAGACTTTTTAAAGAAATACTTCAACCTACACAATAACCTGTTTTGAAACTTTGTATGTAGCAATTTTCTCTGTGGTTATTACTTTAAGATATACATGATGGATTAATATGTGTTTATTTTCCTTACATAATTTTCTTAACACAGAGCATAGATCTCAATATACTGCTATAAATGCACAGTGTATACCCACATTATATAATGCATTTATGTTGAAGTTAATTGCACATTCTGTTTATGGGTACTGTTTAGCGGTGAAGAAGATCTTCACTGAAAAGCCCACCTGCTGTTCTGAAGCCTGCCAGAAACTGTCACATTGTGCTTTGGTCCCTACTGTGATAAGATGTCATGTGAAGAATATCTCATGCTTGTTGTGAAGTTGCTATTTTGCATGATAATTCATTTAATATTTTATGATGCTAAGAAGCTCTATATCCTTAGTATATACAGTTAATAGATAAGAAAGTAGCCTAGAGTAGAACCTTAGATTTCCTACACTTCATCTGACAATTCCCTTTACACTTAACATCTACTCTATTTTTTGCTTTTATTATTTGAATTTAATTAAAAATTAAGGATTTTCAGTGTGTACACTGTACTCACATCATTTTCATTCCTATTTCTCCCCCTTCCAATTGCCCACTTTTAAATTACAATCTCATCTTTAATTATTATTGTTATATACACACACTCACACACACACCCTCCTGGATTAATATCCAGCATATAGAAAGAACAAAGAAAATAAATGACCTACTTGAAAATAGGCTACAGATATGAACAGATACTTCTCAAAAGAATAAATGAAGAGGCTAATATGTATCTTAAGAAGTTTCCTTTTCAGTTATGGAAATGCACATTTAAAGTTCTCTGGGAGTTCATCTTACTCCAGTCAAGACCAAGGAAGCAACTGATAACATATGCTGGGTTCCCTTTTCTTTAACAACATCTGTCAATGTATTAAGAGGCTAGAATGAACTAACCTGGTACCAGTGAGATGACTCAGAAGATGAAGGCTTGATGATTTATGATTAGCCATTGTGTCCCACATAGAAGGAGAGTTCACACTAACCTGGTACCAGTGAGATGACTCAGAAGATGAAGGCTTGATGATTTATGGTTAGCCATTGTGTCCCACATAGAAGGAGAGTTCACACTTCTGCAAATTTATCCCGACCTCTAAACATGTGCTTTGGCACTGTGATTGGTTCACACAGCATACATACACACTAAATAAATGTTTAAAAACAGAGTTCAGAGTATCTGGTATCATGCTATCTTTCATCTGTCCCTTCTAAATGTTTCTCTTTAACAGGCATGCTTGGTTGCAAAAGATGACAATATTGAATAAGGAAGATGCTATTTCCTTTCAATTTATAAATCGTATGTATTGGTGTAACATGTGTATATGATGTCTGTGTATATACATAGCATATATGTATGATGAACACACATGCAGGACTGGAGGCACTTACGGAGATTAATGAGCAACTTGTAGAAGTGCCTTCTCCTGTTTCATTTTTGGTTGTACTTTCAGCAATGAAGGCATCTCACTAGTCTTGGGAGGATGCTCTCTCAGTGAAAATTATATAAATGCTATGTTCCCCTACTAGAGATTCTAAATAATTGGGCTTCAATTATATTTTCTATCATTCCAATTATAATCTTATTGGAAGGTTTATACTTTTTCACATTGTGGTAAGCCATCTTCACCTTGTCAATATTGATATTTGTCATTGTGAATAACTCTTTGTTAAGAGAATTTTCCTGTCATTTGACATCTATATATGGTGAATATTATTAGTGTCCCCATGGTGGGGGCCACCAGAACTGTCCTTGTTCAGAAATCACTGCTCTAAAGTGCTGCATTGATCAGTGAAAGGACACTGTGATCTCCCAGGCTTCAGGGAGATTGAAATGGCCTGACCTGTCCTTCTCAAGCACAGCTGCAGCTCCCACAATAGAGCTTTTGACCCTAAAGTCTAATTACTCATGTGTTTTTGGTCTAAGAATAAAATTAACTATTGAGTCAAGTTTTTAACAGCTCCAAATAGAATCTTAAACTCTTCACTTGGAAGGCTGTTTTACTTAATTAAAAGGTGATAAATAACAGTCTTGCTTATTACCTTTACTTCAGAAAAAAATCTAACTAAACATTTATCTCTGACCACTTGATTATTTTTGGAGAACAAAATCAATCAATTACTTTAAAAACTTTTCTATGATACTTTTGTGTAACAGTGTCCTCTTAGATTTGAACATGCTATCCCTCAGGGAGCTCCCTAAGCAGGAAGGTAAACAACTCAGATAGTATCAGGAAGTCCCTGAAACTTACTAGATTCTCCAGGCCCTTCCTTGCGAGAGGAAGCAATGAAAGCTGGGGGTATCCTCAGATAGAAGGAATCTGCATTGCCAAGAAGACTCTCAGAGGAGAAAAGCTACAAAGTAGATAGGTCAGATCAGCTGCCTGGAAGAAGCAGGAATCAGCAGAGACGCCTGGGATAGATTTAGACCAACTGAGGCACCTGGAAAGGGCACACTTCAATCTGTTGAGCTGCCCAGTAATTGTGCAGTGTGCTCCATGTTCCCAGCATTGTGAGCTGTCACCCATGTTGGGGTGGGCTTTGGTTGTCTTTGAGTCATTTCTGCTCCCATAAGAAGCCCCTTATCCATATTCCTGTAAGTAATCCCAATAAAACTCACTGGTTCACCAAAATGCACTGTAGTGGTATTGTCCTTTGGTCTGTTGTGGGTTCCCTATCTCGTGTGAGCAGACTTGTGCATTGCATCTCCCGAGGAAAAAGTTATCATGCAACAGTTACCCAAGGCAGGCATCTGTTTGCAGTCTATATTGTGAAACGTGGCGCAGGAGGGAGGACTCTGGTAGGAGCAAGCAGAATTATTATTTAAGTCAGCAGTGGCACGAAGTGGAGAAGGAGCAATGGCATTATCTACATTACTTGGAGTGGTTGCCACTTTAGCACAAGGTGACAGAATGGCACTTCCTGGACACAGAAGCAATGTCACAATGTGAAGTCCTATCCAACAAAACATACCAAAATCACCACTATGCCAGCTTACTACTATGTAAATCAGACCCGCCAACCTCACCTGGCCTGTTGTTTTCAAAGGACTTCCTTTCCGGTGGGAGGAAGATGGAAAACATTCACTCTTAATATGCTTGTGCTTACGCTTATGCATGCAAAAGTTCCTTGGCTCTTTCTCCCTGAACCCTCTTTACCATCCTAAGGGAGAGGTAATATTATTCTCCTTTTAATGAAGGTATTAGCAAGAGAGAATGTACAGGTAGATGGACAGACAGGATGCACTCAGGGAGAATGTCCTGGGTTGATTACCTGCCAGTGTGTTGCATATGGACAGAAATGCTGCTTTCCTGTCTGGATGGAGAGCAATGGGAATAATAGTATGTAAATTGATATGGGGAGAGATTTGAAAGCTCAGCACTCCTCCTTGCCCAGAGATTTCACCTCGCCTTATTAACTATTCTAACAACACTGCCTTTTTTTTTGTTTGTGTAATTCTTGTTTCCTCCCATTTAGCACATAGAAAAAAGCATTAGTAACACTCTTGATTTTAAATGAACCCTATTAATATTTGTCTCTGCAAGGGACTCTGGGATAATTTTGATAAATGTGGCCATGAAGCTGATCTGACAGAGCTGAGTGTGATGTTTCTGTGTTCACAGGGAACTGCTTCATGCCTAAAAGGGGGACAGGCTGAAATGACAAGCCTGACAGCTATTTGTGATCTAGCTAGCAGCCTAAAATATAAATGCGATTGTACCGAAAACAACAATAAAAAGCTAATGCAAACTGAACAAGCCAGCAATCATTAGCAAGCTAAAACAAATCCCACTAGTTTGAGATTGGAAGCTTGTTCACATGTGACAGTCATCACCTAATATAGCCCCAGTTGGCCAGACCTAGAAGGCTCCCGAGGAGGGTAATAGGAACAAATCTGTACATGTAGGAGGGGGCTAAAGCTTTGTGGATAGACTTTCACTTTTCTCTATGTCTCCTCTCTCCCACTAACCGTGGAAGCTGCCCCTGAAAGACTACATGCCTTACAGTGATGATTAAATTTCCAGAATAAAAAGGGAGGGCACTACCATTTCTAAAAAGGCTTTATAGTAAATGTCAGAAGCTCTTGAAAATAGGATCATTCCATATACATGGGTTGCCTGAGGTAGGCCTCATGAAGGGTGTTAGCTGTAAAATGGAATACATAAATAAGCAGTTAGCTATTGAAGGGTTATGAGCAGCGTAAAGACAGTTATTCTCAGAGTTCAAAACCATCTTCCACCCTAAGCAAGATAAAAACCTGAATATTGGCACACAGAATGGAAGAGGAACAGATTAACTTTTTTACGGCTGTCTCTAAACATTGCACTTCATTCTCTCTGGTATTCCTTTATTAATTTCTATTATGAGCGTTGGACCTGTTGGCAGAACAAGCATTCATTTCCTCAGCAGATAGATGCACAGATAACACAGCAAATGCCTTTGAAGAGAATGAAGCGTGAGGACAGGAGGGAGTGGGGACCAGGGTAGTGTTTGGCAGCATGGTGGTCAAAATTTGTGAATAAGTGGAAAGCTTAGAGAAAATGACAGAAAGAAAGAATCATCAAAGCAAAGAAAGCCCAAGAAGATTTTTCTTGGAATGGGGTAAGAAAACCTAGAACAAAAGGGTGGAATTCTTCATAAACGAGGTATTATTGCAGTATTTCTGAAAAACTGAACGGAAACGTTGGTGTTTACACAGCAACCATTTACTTTGGGAATGAACTTATTTTAAGAATATTTTATTTAGTTACCAGCATAATATTTACATTATTATTTATACTTGCTTTAAACAAAAGCTTAAAATTAGAAGAGAGACTATACTTTGGGGTAAATGGCAATTTCTTAAGGCAAAGAATCAGGTTCGGGTTCAGGGTTCATCAAGAGTGGCAAAGTGTATGGTTTGAAATGCCACATCTCAGACTTTGGAGGCTCATTATTCCACCTGCCCCCACTGCCTTTAATTTGGATCTTCTTTTAGAAGATGGGAGACACAGAATAGAAAGCACTTTTCATGGGCTACAGTCTGCTGTAGTCCCTCTCCTGCTGTGTGGCTGTCTTTCTTCTGCTAAAATGGCATATGAAACAAGTCTGTTAGCACAAATTCCCTTAGAACTTTAAGCACACACCAAGTGATTTTTTTTAAAAAACCAACATGACTTTTGTTTGGACTCCATTGCCTTTGTGATGAGGCAGCCCTCTTGCTACTTGGGTTGCTAGGGATGTACCTGGTAGAGGCATCTGCATCTGGTGGTCTAATCATAACCTGTTAAGCACCAAGGTAGACTGTTTGAAAGTAGAAAACACGGAGTCTGAAAACTCAGAATGGGCTCTGCAACTTCTCCTTTGGCTAAAAGGAACAGTAAAAAGTATAACCTATGTATGGATCTAATCTACATAGGAAGTAGAAAAAGACAAGATCTTCTGAGTAAACTGGGAGCATGGGCACCATGGGAGAGGGTTGAAGGGGAGGGGAGGAATAGGGAGGGGAGCAGAGAAAAACATAGAGCTCAATAAAATCAATAAAAAATTAAAGGATAAAAGTATAACCTATAGAGTAATTGCTCTTGCTCAGAACTCCCTTCTAATTGATTTGGACACCACAGCTAATTTTTGCTCAGACATATGTTAGCACACATTAGTGGGTGTCGTCAGGTGGGGAGGCACAGATTAGATGGGGACCAGAGCTCAAAGGCCATGTCTGAGGCTGAAGCCAGTGGAGATGTGAAAACAGACAAAGGCAGCCAGTGCCCAGCAGCATCAAAAGCTTCTTCAGGACCAACCCTGGAAGGAAATGTAATGGTTAGGGAGCTGTAGCAGCTATGCATGACTGTCTGATTCTTTTTGTGAATTTATCCAAATAATAAGTATCTCTGGAGATTTCATGGGAAAATGGGGGTGATCCAGATAGCAACAGAGCCCAAACACACTTAGAATAAAGACAAACATTAGCAAGGCCCCCCTTCCTTCTCTTCCATATAGCATTCCTTGCTCTATTGTAGGCACCATGCAGTGGGGCTTGCTCACACAACAGTCAGGCAGTTGATCAAATGGCTAGTTAGGTTGGAATTGTTCAGATCATCTCCCATTGCAAATGGCTGGGAAATAACTCCAGTTTTATTTATTCTTTCTTACACAGCTCTGTTCAGATATCTAACTAATGTTGGAATGTGGTTCCTGTCCGTTGGGACATATTTTGCAGTTGAGCAAGTCAGAAAAATCATCTGATGCCCTCGAGGAAATCCACCACAAGCATGTCTGTACTGATGACTAGTCTCCCAACGAATACATTGAGAGGATTATGATTCTTCCTCAGAAGCTGTACAATGCTATGCATTGCAAATGAATTGGAGAAAGGGAAAGCTGTGTGTTTGTCCAAAACAGAAAATCTTGCAACCAGGCAAATATTTCTGTAAGAGAAGCAGACTTAATTTTTTCATCATGGCTCCTAGCCTCCTTTATAAAATATGCTTCTAATCATATCACGAATCATCCAAAATGCTTAGCTACCCTAGTCTGCGGGGCGATGTTAAACATCCTTGTCAGAGCACTCAAAGCTCCTCATATGTTCTCAACAGACTATTAATGCCTGGTCTCTGTGCTTCTTCTGTTCTGTTTGAAACTGATAACATGCTATGTCCTGAACACCCCCAAGCATTGTGGTAGCCTTGGATGTTTTCTTTTTGTTCTTTTGGCTTGCCATAGAGATCTGCTTTATCCTACAAAGCCTACTCCATGTCTAATCATTGGAAACCATTCATATTCTAGGCAATGAGTATGTGTTTGTATGGGGGGGAGGGTTGTTCACATTCCGTGGTTGTAACTGAATATTTTATCTTTTTATTTACACGTCTGTGCCCCATGTTTCTTCCATCATCAACCATGCACAGAGAATTATTACAGGGGTGTGTTATTTATGTATCTCTATTTCCAAAATCTGACATAGCACTTTGAATTTGGCAAACTCTTAATAATGACGATAGAAGGGTGGATTTATGAATGCTTTTCTCTGAATACAAGTGTCTTGATAGCCAATGATGAGGTGACTCACTGTCAGAGAACAGGATCAATGACAACACTTCCTGATGAGTATGCTCCTTTCAGCCCTTGGGTACATCTGACAAATGTATACATCTTGAAATCTCTGTCACTTGTGCTCCTTCTTTATATAACTTGGAGAAGAGTCAACAAACACAATGTCCTAGAATGTGACCAATCTGCTCAGGAACGGGTATTTTGTACAGTGCAGTTGTTGAGGGCTAAGGTATGGTGAATCATACCTGGGACCTTGAAAACTGTTAAATGAGAGTAAGGTCACTGTGTGCATAATTCTTAAAGCACCACTTCACTCTGAATGGCGTGATTTAATTGTGGCTCATTAATTACAACCATTAGGAAAAAATAGAATACAAACAAAGCCATGTAGCTTAAATTATGAGTAAAGTGAACAAATTTGAATCTACTTACAAGCTATTTTTGCATCTTCACAGTCTTAATGAAAAGGGAGAGAAAAGTATCAAATCAAAGCATTTATTTAGCACCTAGAATATATTAATATATGTGACATCCTTCATATTGTTTTTTAACAAGACATTGTCCTCCTTCCCATTTTACTGTGGTAACTGAGGTTTAGCGATACTTAACAATTCATCTGGGTCATAGACTTAGCACCAGAAGGAAATCTCAAGGCCACTCCCCATTATGTTACACAATAACTTTATGTTGTTTTTCCACTGTGAGATGAAGCAACATATGAAAGATAAAAGATACAGAAGTCAAAAATAAACTGGGCCAAAGTACATCCAGGGAGGATTGGGTGATCAGCAGGGCAGGGATGAACTCAGTGAGTCCTCTGCTGGACCTTTGTTATTAAGGAATGGCGTTCTAGAAATAAGTCTAGTACAGAACCCTTTCCTGTGTGTTCACAGACAATCATGAAGAGCCAGTGTTTCCTGTGTCTGAGTCAGAGACAACCAAAGTGCCCTTGTGGAGTTTGGAGGCAAGAGTATCCATCAGTCCTAACATTAATGGGATTGACCAGGCTTTGGTGAGTCTGTGTGTGCTTGCCAGAAGCAGTAGGTGTCAGTGCTAGGAGTCTGGGAATAGCCTTTGGTGACCTAAGTAGCTGTTAACGGAATTTATGGACAGTAATGGTTGATTCAGGGCCAGCCTCTGGTAAAACTATAAAACAGGCAATTCATCTTCAACACCCTCTGTAACCTGAAGCATTCCTTTCTTCCCAGTGGCCATAAATTGTGAAAAAAAAAGTATGCAGACCCTTCCAGTAATTTAGAGAAAGTTAATGGGTTACGTCTACCACCAGTCTTCCACATCCTCAATCGACAATATGCATTTGTCTTTTAAACTCCATTTTAAGGTCCAAGGCTGCTGGGTTATTGTAGCATAGGTTATAGCAGGGTGATTAGATGACAGGGTATTGCCATTGGGAGCAACTCACCAAGTTACTATCTTGGCTTTTGTTAAATTGAGAAGAGAAGTTTTTAACTGTCTCATCCATGACTCAGCTCATGACTTTTGGGATTATTTAACAATATCTTTATGAAGAGGAATATTCTAGGTACATAAAAATTCACTTGTTCAATTTATTGCCAGCATTCCAAAACTGAATTAAGTCCTGTTTTCTTCATTTGACAATTGTATTGCATATATATATTTATTGATTGCTGAAGAAAATACAGGAATATTGTTACACTACATATATATTATATATAATGTCATATATAAGCTAGACTATTAGCTAAACTAATTATATATAGTAGTTGACTATATAGTCTAATATATATCAAATATATGTATATATGTATCAAAAATAAAGGTCTTACTCATTTATTCTATTTAACAGGCTAAGAAAGCTCTGCCTTTTTAAGGAAGGTGAAAAGGTATATGAAGTCCAAGACTATTTATTTATCTATTTTTTTCTGGATGTCTTCTATTTGCACTTGCCCCCTCCCATCATCAGATTCTCCTGTGGTGTGCCATGGGAGGTTGCCCATATGAAATCTATGAGTGCCAGTTTTACCTCCAGGGTTTTAGCTGAGGTCAATTAGAGAATAACATTGCTGGGCAAGATCTGAAATGGGTAGAGAATAAACTCCAGGCTTTATTTGCCATGGTTTCCACTCCACAGTAGCTCCATGTACTTGCTGAGTTCTTCTGCTATAAATCCCAGATGCTACCAGAGAATGCCTCTACACAGTTCCCTTCTCTGACTGCTGGTAATTGCTCCCTCCCCTTACCTACTTCAGACCTAGAGGTATTAGCAGCTTCTTCATAGTATTAGCTCCAGGACACTCCACTGTTCCCTGTGATTTCCTTACCCACTGCTTCCTGTGCAAATATATTTTTTATTCTATTAAATTCCTTTGGAATTATCCAATTTAAGTTTGCCCTCTGTTTCCTGCAGGGACTCTGACTGATAAAGCCCTATAGCTCAGAGTTACCTTTATTCTAAACCCTAAACATGATTCTTAGGAAGTTGAGGGAAAATGCAACCCTGAGTCAGAGGGCCTAAAATGATTGCTGTAGTCTAGAAAAAAATCGCCAGGAAACTGCATGAGTTTCTGATGCCAAAGAGTTGACTGTTATGATGTGGCTCACATTCCCCTACTAAAACATACTTTCCAGCCAAGGTTTTAATAGCAAAATAAAAGGTTTGGAGTCAGTGTTCCTCTCCCCAGGCCAAGGGCATATTTCCCAGTTACTTCTAAGTGACTTCTTTTTTAAAAGATCCAAAATATGAGTTGCTGTGAAATGCTGCATTTTTTCCAACAATCATAAAATTCATTTGTGTCAGCAGTGTGATCAATGATATCATGTGAAAGATAAATTTTGTTTCATGATTGCATAGAGCAAGACTCAGTAACATCCAGCATGCCAGTATGATTCCCAGAAACAATTCTAGAAACCACAAAAGTGTTAAAAAAAAAAACTAAAAAAATATAAAGGAAATGGTGTGGTTGTGAATGTTTCTTGGTGTCTCCCTCCAGCAGGAACTTAGTGGCAAAAGCAGTGCGTGTCATATTAAGGAGCCCTAATGTACTCTCCAGGGTTATTAGAATCTGCAATTAGCAAAGAAAATCTTTAAACAGAAAAAAAATAAGAAAGAAAGAAACTGAAGTGCATGACTGCCTGGCACAGCCAAGGGTTCTGAATCACTGGGGCCAGCCTGGGAACAGCAAGGTGAGTGACGGTGACCTCCCTGTCAGGTGTGAGCCTCTTCTACATTTGGCACCCATAACAAGGGTTTAAAATAACTTTCCAGAAGGTTCCATGTGACTTGCCACTGGTCCCAGACAGCACAAAAGGGCTGATTAGTGAGGCAAAAAGAGGAACTTCTCCTGAGATGACTTCCAAAAGCTGTTTCTTGCAGCATAAATCTCCCTTTGAAAACGCACAACTAGCGGGAAAAGGGCGCCGCATTCTCCCCTGCAAATAGCTGAATCTTGCACAGAAATCCTTTTCTCCACGCTTTCATTTGTTTGCTTGTGTTTTTAGCAGATCACCTCCAAGCTCCTTGGGGTGATATCAGGAAGGACACTGTCCTGATTCACCACCCATGTCTTTCCTACTGGCTTCAGGTGGAAAGATGCCAGCCTCCCTCTGTAGAAAATTTTGAGCAGTGGCTTCTTGATCATCTCACACTGCCCAAGCAGTCACAGGAATATCCCTTCCAGTTTGGGTGACTACACAGAAAGTGGTATAGTATTCTTTGTGTTAGGAGGGCCAGTAGGGGGTCCAGTAAGTACCTGATTGCTGATTATCAGAAGTCTTTAATTACAGAGAGAGTCAGTTCCTTCCCTGGAAAGTGGGTGATAGAGACAGGAAAACCTATCATATCACTAATCCAATTCTTTGCATCTACTGTGGTTCTTTACATGTTGAATGAAGTAAAGAGATAGGCTAGGATGAGAAAATGAAGGACATAGAATACAGTAACATTTAGAAGAAGGCAGAATTGCCCACCATCTGGACCTTAAGACTTCTTGCCTCTGGGTTGGTCACTGATGCGTTCCTTTGCCCTGTTCTTCCGTGCTATCAGAGCAAGGCAATAGTGAAGGGATCACACTGAGATTGTGTTATCATAGGCAGAATTCTCCACGTTTAAAGTCAAAGGTGGTGGAAGCAGAGGAAGAAAAAGAAGACATGAGACAAAGAGAAGGAGGAGCTACAGAAAGAAACAGAAAAGTGGGCAGGAAAGCAAATACCCCAGTGGAGAAAAAAATGTGAAGAAAAATAACCAGGAAAATCATTGCTTGTTTTTCTTTTTCTTTTTCTTTTTCTTTTATTCTACTCAACATTTACAAGTAAATATTTATCTCAAATCTTATAGGATTGGCATATTCTATGTAAATATGCCATGAAGATTTCTTTTTACCTAGATCTTTTTAAAAAATTTCCTGGCTAGTCCCTGGCAGGGAGACACTGCTCCACTGAGGCCAAGAAGTTCAAAGTTGAAAATAAAAATAATGAAACTAAAATACAAGATGCTCTTGTGTTTGACCTCGACGAAGAAGACATTGCTTACTTGCTAGCTGTGAGTTCTCAGGCACTTGGGCTCAATTACCCAGGAAAGAGCCTGGGCTCAAGCATTTCAGGAGTGAATGAGAATGAGCCAATGTGATGTTCAAGGTGTTCACGTGCTTCCAAACCGATTTCACATCTCACTGCTTTGCTGGATGGAATTGGATTGTGCATGCTCTCTGGTCACTCTGACCTGGTGCGCAGAATCAACCCTTTCTGCAGCACAGCTCAGTTTTATTGACAGAAAACAGAAAAACACAGAAGTGAGAGGGTTGCAAGTGAAATTGGGGAAAAACTTCTCTATTTACAAGTCAGCTCAGCATCAAGTTAGTGAACCAGAAAGAAAGTGTCCACTCTTAAGTGCATGGCACTGCCAGTCATCTGTCTCATTGTCACCAAAAGTAGAAATTCCCAATTTACCCCTGAAATATTGATCTCTATTGTTTTGAGGACTTTATGTTCCAGTACTAGGGCTGAAGCCCTAGCTGTCCAGGTCCACTTCAATGCAGTCAGATGATGATTAGAGGATCCAGGCTCAAGGCAATGGGAGGACAAATGTATGATTACTCATGAATTGACTCAGTAATGTACAAAGGAGAAGAAAAATGAAACAAAATGAAATGAGAAATCCGGTGGAAAATAGACAACAAAGTGCTTTTAGGAAGAGGGGCTCATTTGCAGGTGGATGTGCTCAAAATCTCCCCAAGAATACAGCACCGTATTAAATCTTTAGGGGTGAGTGGGGTAGATGCAGGTTCTCCACTGAACGGGTGAAGTGGGAACCCAAGGTTGAAGAAAACCTTGCGCAAAGGTTCAAAGGTTCAAAGTCATGATTTTTCAATGCTAGTAGAAGACCTGAGAGAAAATAGGTGAATATGAACAAAGATGGAGAATATAAGAAAATACGGTGAGGGACATAGTTAGAAATCAATATTTTCTTTTCTTGTAATTCTGCCATTTGTATGATTATTTTTATTGTTGATACAATCAATAAACACAGATTTTTGTGTCTTAGGGAGATAGCATATATATACAATGTATGTCCTCAGAGATTTGAAATTCAAAATGGGTCTCAGAGAGCTAAAATTAAGGTGGTGGCGTGTCTGTGGCCCTTCCTAAGACTTGAGTAGAACTTACTCCTTCCTCTTGTTTTGAGCTTGTGTCCATGTGTCACTTTCAACAGAAGCATCAAACTTCTCTCATCCTCTGATGCTCTGGTTCAATCCTAGTTTTCCATCTTGGATGCTTCTCAATGACCGTCAGGGGTATCCTGCAGCATCATGGATCATTCAGGGAAATCTCTCTTTCTTTCATGTCATTAAAAAAATCATAAGAATAAAGAACTTTTGCCATGTACTGCAGCATATTCTCAAGCTCTTGAGATTCTGCTATGAATATTTCCAGCGTAAGGACATGATTCTGGCTGTCACAGATAAACTTAGATCAAAGAGTAGATAAATTAAGGATGCAGAGGTGATGAGGAGGGTGGGCTCTGAGTGTAGGTTCCTATGGGTCCCTCCTACTTTTCCCACTGACCCTGCCCATAGTCTTCCATTGGTGGATCAAGGTCATCAAGAAAGAAGGCTTCAGTTAAGACCTCCTCACCCACTTGCATACTCAAACCACTTATTTTACTTCTGAATAACCCTGAATAAAGATTTAACATGAATTCTAATGGTCTAAGGAAATTATTGTCTAGGATGTAGTCTTCCTTGTGGTAGTTGGAGAAACCCAGATTCCCAGAAACCTTTCCTTTAAGAACAGCTTTGTTTATTGACCTTTTGATCAATAAAGTAACGTTGCAATAAAACAGAGTGTCAAATCAGTCAATTAGGTACAATGAAACCCTACGTTGGTATATCTAGCCATACATATGCATTTAATTTATCTTTGTGTGGAGTTCTCTTCTGGTTTTTGTTTAGCTGGTATCACTTATAAATAATTGTATTCTCCAGATTGTGCTGTCTATTACAACTTGACCTCATCTGGTCATGTGATACATGGTAAGCAAGCTGTGAACTGATCTCCTTGGAAAGAGGACTTGGTGAATGAACAAGCATGTGACTGAATACATTTTTGGTTTTGGTAGGCTGAAATGGCCGGTGAAAGAAAAATGATAAAGACAGAAGAACAGTGACTCTTTCCTGTTGAGATCACTTATGAATGCCATCTGGAGTGTCCAGGACTGCTTGTCCTGCTGTATGTGGACTTTCTCATGGAGAATGAGGCCAGTAGACAAAAGCATGGACAAAAACAGAGAGAAATGGAATTATTCTGGTGTTATTTGAACATCCAGTACAAATTTAAACTGTTGCTGTGTTTTGTAATTACTTGAACTGTATTTTCCCTTTCTATTTAAGCTACTATGTGCTAAACATTTACCACTTAGTGACTCGCTCTCAAAGATAAAAGATACTGGCTTGTGGTTGGAATTCTCTTTAAGAGTCAGCCCCAAACAGAGTGTGTGTGTGCATGCACACACACACATGCAAGTGTGTGTATACATCCACAATATATCTAAACACACACATGAAGATATATACACATATGAGGTGTATTCAATGGAATATATTTATAAGAACATCTTGCATGCATCACACACATGAAGATATATACACATATGAGGTGTATTCAATAGAATATATTTATAAGAACATCTTGCATGCATCACACACATGAAGATATATACAYWTATGAGGTGTATTCAATAGAATATATTTATAAGAACATCTTGCATGCATCTGATGTCCCTGGGTCGCCTAAGTGTGTGGTAGCGGGAGTATCTGAGGATGATGGGTGTTTATTCTAGTGAGCCTAAAATCGGTGGTGTGGTGCAATGGGCAGAATAGCCTAGTGAACATTAAAAAGAACACAGTGGGCTGAAGATTGATCTATTTGGGGTATGCCATAATGGAAGTCTGGGTTCTAGTTTTAATTCTGACACAAGCTAACTCTTTTTTAGTACTCAGTTCTCTCCCTTATAATATGAGGGGACCAGAACATTGGTTTGCCTTGATTACTCCTGAATGTTTCATAGAGCAACCTGATGTGTAGAATTTAAATGGGGTACATACTTCCATGCTCCTGTGTAGTTTTAAGCCACGTGTCTCAGTCTATCCATTTCATATTCTGAGCTTGGATATCAGCTTCTAACTGAAGAAGGGTAGTGCAAAATCTGGGGAAAACTTGTTCAGACCACTGGGCTTGAGGATTTCCTTTTGGTTTTAAAAGATTTTTTGAGTTTAAAACACAAATAACTTTTTGGGGTTTGTTTGTTTTTGAATTTAAGATAATTTACAGATCATCACCATTCTCTATGATTCCTTTTGGCTAATACAAGTTTGTTGATCACAATTGAACAACAAGAACCTTTGACATTCTGACTTACTTTGCATTTATTTATTGAAATAGTTCAAGTTAATTCATTAGGTACCCCTACTCAGAACCCTTGAGGGATAGAGTGATGTAGGAGGGTCATCTGTCTATGTGTTACTTTCATTGGTTAATAA
>LOEQ01004167.1:0-11921 GCA_001685075.1 Bramus lutescens | reverse complement strand
CACATGAAGCTCTGGCCCAAGATGGACGTGGGTTAGAATCTTCCTGGTAAGCCACATCCTCATGGTGCTACACAAATTACGAGATATGGGTTAATCAAGATGTGAGAGTCAACCAAGAAGAGACTAGATATAATGGGCCAGCCAGTGCTTAAATGAATACAATTCGTGTGTTGTTTTCTGGGGTATAAGCTAGCCGTGCGTGAGCCGGGCGAGAGGAAAAGCAGGCCTGCAGCTCAGTTCACTACAATAGAGTATACATATAGCAACTTCTATCATTGCAGCAGAGAACATGTTAAAGATTGGCGGACATAAGTCTTCATCTTGAGCACTAGAAAAACAATTAAACATAGATTAATGGTCTTCACAATCCAACAATGCTCTCTAGTGCTTGGTTGTGTTCCTGCCAACAGTGTTTCTGTGCCTGTGCTATCCTAAACAACATGACAGGTCCTTGTGACATGAAAAAGAGCCATGACATGTCCCATGGCTAGTTACCAACAGACACACGCTTAAACATGAGGACAACAGCCAGCTACAAATGGTGATGTTTAAAGTAGAACAGAGAGTAACCAAACTGGTTAGTTGATGCCTCCAATGATTTAAGTTTCATCCTGAAAACTGACTTTTCTTCTTGGTGAATAAGAGAGGTACATTATATTTTATTATAGCCTTTTAAGCATGCCACAGAGATAGACTGCGGAAGCCTTTGACTTATCCAACTCCCCAGCCATTCATAATTTTGAATGAATTAAAGCAAGAAAAATACTATTAGGAAGAGACACATTCTGTTAACTCTGCTTCATTTGTAACCCCTTTGTTGTGCTTATCAAATTGGAAGGGCTGTGAAAAAAAGATAGCTTGCTCTTGAGAATTCTGAAGATGACATAATTATCACCTTTGTTCCCCCCCCCTATACCTCTTTGGCATCCAGTGTTTCCCACATCAAACAGCACAGCACCTGAGGAAGGTTGCAGTTCCACCCCCCACCAGAGAGGTCATGAGATAGGACTCTTTCACCAGGTGGAGCTGGTGCCTGCCAGCATAGCAGCTTTTTACTGAAATCCAGCTTAGGCAGCTTCAAGGTCTTGTACACGCAATTAGCTGAACAGATGTAAATGAGGTCTTTTAACGAGGTGTCTGGATTTCCATCAGCTGACTTGGCTGAATCTCAGCTTTAGCTATGAAAAATCACTCCAGCCCTCGCTAATGAAATGACCCCTGACCCTGGCATGTGGGTGCTTATGCAGCTCACCAGGGAGGGTGATAAGGGACACCCACTGATCCAGCCCAGCATACAGTCCTGCAGGAACAATGGCTGATTGTAATCATAAATTGAAGTTCTTCCAGAGTCCCCCAGTCACTGCCTGAGCACAGCCATTGCATGAAGAATGCTGTCCAGCAACGTTTACCTGCAGGAAATGCAGCCTGCTGCAGAGGACTATGGGAAAAGACGAATGCCCTGTTTGGGTTTTCCTCTCACTCTCTTTGCTCTTTCCCTCTCTCCCATCCTCCTTTATACCCTGCTTAATTTTATTTATACCTTTATTGCCTTCCACCTTCCCTTCCCCCTCCTCCACCCGCATGAATGCAATAGTGTGCTTCATTTCTAAGGGACCTGTAAGGATAGTCAAATAAAAGTGCACCATGGATTTTTCTCCTTGTTTTCCTTAAAAGCCAAATATAGAGCTTAAAAAAAAGATGAAATAAAACAGACAGCATTGAAAACATACATGTGAGTAACATTATACGGACTGAACAGGTTACATTTAGGAATATGCAAGAAAGGGAGGGGAGAAATGTTTAATTACAGTTTAGTCCAGAAAATGAAATGTAAAGAAAATTTAAAAAGGAAAGCAAATAGTGAACTTTTCTGGCTAAGTGCTAATAGTTTAAAAATCTAAACTTCCTAAAAAAAGAGATTCTTAAACATGAAAAAAAAAGCACCATCACCATCAAATTCCTTTCCAGACTTTATGCTGAAAAGATACAGAACAGTTGTCTGTGAGAGAAATCAAATTAGAAGTCTGCTTTTCAAAAAGTAAATTAATTACATAAAATACATGAATTAATGAACAATTTTTTAAAAATAAAGAGCTATCTGATGGGTGCTGTTTTACCTTTTCTTTATAAAAAAAGAAAAAATGAAAAACATAAGTAAATATTTATGTTTATACCTGTTGGCCAGGCTGCTCACAACTTTTATTATTATTATTATTATTATTATTATTATTANTGCTCAGGAGGGAGTGTGGTTTGTTTACCCAGTGGCATGTCAACTCTGATTTTCCCTTTGCCAGCAAGAATCCATTGGGAAAACTTCTTAGCTGGGGTTTGGAGTTCCCTGTCTTGGGACTGGGATTTTGTCTGGTTTGAGCATCTATGTTTTTATTCATGTCGCAAATTCTTTCTACCATGAATACAGATTTTTATGATTACATATAAATTTATGATTGTCTTGTGCACTGATACTTTAAAACCTGTCAAAGTTCAAAAAGGAAAAAAAAATGTTGTTTTTGCCAAAATAGGTTGGTATTGATGTACTGTTTGTTCTGTCACAGTCTCTGAGTTCATATGCATATGAGTGTTGATCTGTCTGAAGATGCTATTCCCTTAAACTCATCCATCAGAATTGCACTGTGTGTCAATTAGAGCTAGCATGACATACTGATTTTGACTATATAATTTTATCATATATTTGTGCATTTCTCTCTTTAGTTTTTCAAATACTTTTTCACATGTATAGTTCTTCTTATATTTGATTTAAATATTGTACAATTGTTACATCTCCTTGGTAGATTGGCTAATTTATCTCTTTATAATATTATATTATTCTTTGTCTTTTAAAAATAGTTTCAAATGAAAATCTCCTTTGTCCAATACTAATAAAGCTCTTCTTTTTTTGTAATAAAAAAAGAAGTCTGCTTTTCAGTAGAGAGAATGATAGCCTGAGATGTGTGGCTGTCCAGGCTCAAGTTTCCAGGAAAACATAAATATATGAAATACAGTCAGGGCCCAAGAGAGGCCTGAAACTTAATATCACATATTATATTTTACTTGATAATATTGATTATATTCTTGTAAGAATTGTTTTTGAGGTTGGGTCACATTATGTAGCCCAGGCTAGCCTTGTACTTAGACAATTCTCTTGTCTGGGCCAATATATCCTGAGAATAAAGTCACAACTGGCAATAACTCTTTGAATATTGGTATTTCTATTTTACAAGCAAGCAAACAGAATGCTTCTATATTGTGCAATTGCATAGAGTAGTTTGTATTTAGTAGAGTGAGAGTAAATCCTGGACTTTCTGCTCCAAGGCTTTTTTTCAAGCACACCACATAAGACAACTGTGTACAGGTCATTTAATGGAATAACACTGAAAATAAAAGTTAGGTAAGTCACTATGAAAAAACTACTATTCTTTATTTTCTTCAGGAACGGAAAAAGCAGGATGCCATGGCCGGATCTTAGTTGTATCTGATGCTTTTATGATATGGCTTCATCTGATGTGACCAAAGTCAGGTTAGGTGCGGCACTAAGCACATCTTTAATCATCCTCACTTTTCTCAGGCCTTTGCTTAAATGATGCCATCACAGAGAGGAGCCGTCTGTCAAGGCATTGGAGTTGAACAACAACCCTATTAGATGTACAGGACTCCTCATCCCTTTCCCTCTTCTTTTTTCCTCCATACACTGTCATCATCAGATATACCATACATTATTTTCTTGTTTATCTTCTTTATTGACACCATGTCTAAGCTCTTTGAGGGGATAAGGGTTTTTTTTTTTGATTTTGTTTATTTGTTTCTGCTCAAGGTTTCCCATATGGCTTGTGAAGGATGCTAAACCAAAGAATGTTTTCATCTTTACTAATTTTTAGACAGCTGGGCATAAGTGGAAGGAGTTCAAGAATATTGTGCCACAATAACCAATGTATCTATTACTAATTGTATTTGTTCTTGTGAGGTGATGTGTCCATGTGAGTCAATATATGACCACACGGCTACAGAGAGTCAACACGAGGCCAAAACTGGACTGGAAGTTGTAGCCAGGAGGATTCCAGTTTACCTGTATTTGACAAAATACTATTATGTTCACTAAGTACTTATAGAATTAAAACTAAGTATAAATATGGCAATGAGATGAATTAGCTTCATAATCTGGTTAGTGTTCTTATTTTTCCTCATGAAGTTTGCAGAGAACCTTCCAGCAGGATTTGTATAAAACTGACAGTTAATTAATGAACAGGTGATTTTTCAGGCAGTAATAATAAAGATAAATATAACATTAGAGCTACATTATAAAATATGTTAAAATAGAACATGAATCATGAAGTTGTGATGCTCATCTTAAGGGCATATATTACATAGGTGTTGTGTGACTCGTACATTGTGTGTGCAAATGAGAGCTTTTGTTTGTGTGCATCAAATCTGAGTTCTGAAACCATTCTAGAACTCTTGTATCTGAGACTTGTGCATTTCCCTGATTTTGCAGAACTCTTGATGTGCATGTCACACATTTATTCTGCCTTATTCTCCATCCCCCCACCCCTCTCTCTTTCTTTTTGGCCTCTGATCATTCCATCATCACTCGCAGGCTTAGGCTGTTTCATTTCATGTTTGTCGGCTCACTACTTTCTGTGTATAACCATCTAGTGGGTCAGTATGTGCTAACTTCTCTTCATGTTCATTGAGTCACTTCTGTCTGTGTCTAGCCTGCTCACATTTATCATGATGTTCTATTTTATTTCTCATTGGCTTTTTTGTTCAGTTCCTGCTCCTTTCTTAGGTGTTCTTACCTCATTGTACATTAGATGCCCTTTTCCATTGACTTTTTAAAACATATTTATGTTATTATTCCATTCTTCTCTTAAATTTATCTCACTTGTGGCATTTCTAGTTCATTTTTATGATGTTTGAGTCCCCTCTGTGTGCTATGGTAACCATTGATGAATAAAGAAAGTGCCTTGGCCTGTTGATAGGGCAGAACTTAGGTAGGCGAGGAGGACCGTACTGAATGCTGGAAACAAGAAGGGTGGAGTCAGGGAGACACTATAGAGCCACCACCAGAGTCAGACATGCTGAATCTTTGCTGATAAGCCATTGGCATGTGGTAATATAAATAGGTTAATAGAAATAGGTTAAATTAATATAAGAAACAATAAGAAACTAGAGCTAATGGGCCAAGCAGTCATTTAATTAATACAGTTTCTATGTGGTTATTTTGGTTCTATGTGGCCAGAACAACCAAACAGCTCTACCTTGCAACATTTTTACCTGGTTATTATTATCTTTAAAATGTATTTTCTTGTTGGATAAGAAATTATGCTAGTATGATATCGTTTGCATGCTAAAAGGTATGGATGTCAGAATAACAAAAACAGAAATAATGCGTTTGTACCAAGACAGAAACCATTTTTTCAATTCTGACATGCTAGTATGAATCTACAATGTAACTGATCTGACTTTAGGTTGCTTTGGTTCCTTCCATATACCACTTAGTATAGATTCTCTAGTAATAGACAGACTACTCATTTCATTGGAAAAACTAGAAGGTAAGAGACTGCCTCAACTCTAATTCTCTGCCTGTATCCATGTGAGACTCAACCTCTTTCATATAGGAAATGAACCACAGTTCATCTCATGTTTTGGTCATGTACATGGCCACTGATTTATAGTCCATGTTCAACTCAAGGCAAAGTCAGTCTCCATTGTTCCTCTCTTTTTTCTTCTTTAGACATAGGCTCATTATATAAATGTATATTATGTGTTTCAGAAAATTTAGTTTAGAAAGAACACATTCATATTTCATCAGCATAAATTATTGTCTAAACTACTTCTAAAACTTACTTTTAGAATTGGCATCTAAGACTTCATTACCTTCATGCTGAAATATTTATTCATCATACCTTTTCAGATATTAATAATTTAAGTATGTTATTAAGCTGGGTAACACATTGTTCAGTAAAGAAATAAAACAAACATTCACAGAAGACTAAAAATTATTCTCTTGATAGTCGTAAACTTATCAGTAAGTGAGTAGTTCTCCACAGAGAGAAGAGATCCTAACATTAAAAGAAGAATTTCCATTCAAGTAGTATCAACTATTTTGAAGGATAAAACTTAATTTGAATCCACATTCAACTTTTATATTGTTTGTAATTTCATTTTGTTATTTGTTATCAATTGTATATATAAAAGTATGTATGTTTATGTATGTTCACGTGCATGCTTGAGCTCACGTGTGTGTATATGTCTACACACAGTCACCTTGAATTCAGAGAGTGAGCATTTCTGTACAATTTAATCAAACACTATATGTAGATAACTGTTTATGGTACATCGATCTCTGGATTTGACCAACCTCATTAAGCATTTCCAACTGAAATTGCTTCACAGTTTCTAGTACTCCTCCTGAATTAGACAGTGAAATTCTTGAGGTACTTTAGCAATTAAGCTGCTGGAACACACTAAACAAGTGAAACACACAAAATATAGTCTAACTCTTTTTTTTTCAACTTGTAAAATAAGATGTATTTCCATCCGTTGCAAAGGCAACATAATTCATATGTTTTTAATGGATTGGCCCATCAATACTGCAGGAAAATTGATGGAAGTATTGTACATCTATGTATACAGATGCTAGAAAACATGAAAACATATCAAATAAATTAGAGAAAAACATTACCTTAAAACAAGAACATGAATGTTTAATCACGAAAGACATTTATCAGTGGAATTGCTAAAATTAAAACTGTTCCGGTGGATTACTATCTGTGTTGGTTTGATTGAGCACAGCCCTCTAAGTTTATGTATTTGAGTGCTTGGTCCTCTGTTGGTGAAACTGTTTGGAAAAGATTAGGTGTGGCCTTCTTGGATGAGGTGTATCACTTGGGGCAGGCTTTGCAGTTCCAAAGACTAGTGTGATTCCCAGTGATCTCTTCCTGCCTTGTGGTTGTAGGTGAGGATGTGAGCTCTGGCTCCACCACCATGAACTCTAACCCCCTTAAGCTAAAAGTCACCCTAATCACTTCCTTTTATAAGCTGCCTTGGTCATAGTGTTTTATCACAGCAATAAAAAATAACTAAAACATTATGTATTTAAAATTGTCAACTTTTTAATCATGATAAAATACAGTGATTGTTAATTAGTGTCAAATACGAACAAGGGAGTGGAAGATGAAAACATTACTGTCAAATTATGGGGATAAAAAGCATTTGCTTCCATGTAGACCTTCCTTCAAGTCATGCCTGTTGCAGAAACTGTACAGACAACCTTTGTTTTTCAAAAACCATGCTCTTCTAATGAACTGTTATTTATAACCTACTTTTTGTGCAATAAATGGTTTTGCTCCAGATGCATTTAAAAACATCTTTAATCTAGTATCATTTGATTTTCCTTATCTCTGTGTCTTTGTCAAATTCTAGTTACATAAAATAAATGAGTGGTGAGGAGAGCAAAGGATTAGTGGATCAGCCATTTTCCCCCTTCTGGGGTCCTTAGTCTCAGGAGAAGAGGGTGCTGATGGAAATCAGTGACGTATTAAAGCAAACCTCATTAGAAATTCCTAAGGGTACAATCTTATCCTTTTCTATGCCATGAGCAAAGGGGATTCCTTATTTAAGATAACAGTGAAAACTTGAAATGACAACAAATTTGTAACATTTTTTGCCTATGGAACAGGATGATGAATTATAGAATTTGTTTTCCTTGGTGAGAAAAAAATCAGCAGAGCAAAGTTCAGATATTATTAACATTGTTTAAGAAGCAAATCAAAAAAGAAAAGAAACAAACTGAAAATATTAATATTTAATGCCAAATGTATGCCCGGCTAGGCTAGATAGTATGGACTTTAGATACGGTTACTTCATTCCAAATCACAGACAGAGCTAAAAGTGATGCTTTTATATGCTGTTTGTGGAAAAGAAGACTTAAGCACAAAAGATGGCATGGTCTACACTGAAGCACAAGGCTAGTGTGTGAGTCAGCTTTGAATAGAACTTACATAGTACTCCTTAAGCTCCTCAAGCCACAGTTTTCTATGCATTAGGACCTGTTTGTTATGTTGTAAACCCTACAAGTTTTAAATGAGAAAGGGCCAGTTTTGAGATTGTGAAGTGCTAAGTTCTGTGTAATATAAAATAAAAATTATGTTTTAAATGATGTAGTATGTGCAAATTGTTCTATCTGATGGACATTTGCCCAATACTTAAAAATCTTGTTTAATTGGAACATTTTATCAGCTATAATTTAGAAGAAAGTGTGAAAAGGTGTTATTTAGACTGAGAACAGCATTCAGATGTTCTCAACACACAAAGCAGTGTTGGATTCTGTGGTAAACTGATCATTCAGATTAATGAGAAGCATGGTAAAAGCCAGATCTGAAGCAAACCTTGCCAGCTAAGCTAAGAAATAGATAATTATGGCTTTCTAGTGATGAGATTGGTATATCTTTGCGATGGCTATAGTCTCATGAGAATAATATTCAAAAGTATGTCACTGATTTTTCATACTATTCAGTCCTGTTTTTAGTATTTCATAAATATTAACAGTGATTATTATTTGTGATAATCTCTAGACAAAAAAAAATGCCTTCCAAATGTACTGTAACGTGTAGTTCATTGGAGCTGTAAATCCATTAATAAGGTTTTAGTTGGATAAATACAGCCTGTCCATGGGCATTACACTTATCCAGTGCTCTACTTAGACTCTAGGTTTGTTATTTTCAAGTCATCTATCCATCTATTTGTGAAGTTTTTCAGTTGTACCATAGAGACCATAGTATTTCATATCACATGTCTCACAGGTATTCAGAACGCAAACCTAGGAAGTATTTTGTCAAGGCACCATCTTATAGATGGCTAATTTCACTGCCAACTCAAATTAAATATGCCCCAGGGAACTTCTTTGCTACATTGTATTTTTCAATTTTCTGTGTCTAGGGAAGTACCATGTTATCAAACAAGTGAACAAACAAAAATTCTTGGATGAAACATACCTCAGTTGCTAACCAGCACATATCACTTTTGTAAATATGGGTGAGCTATTTATTCTTTGTCTTCACTCTTTCCTCTATAAAATGAATGATAATATTAATCTTAAAGGTTTGGTGCAAAGCTTTTATATAATGAATGCATTGGGTGTCTGGTACACACAACAATGTTTAAAATAATACCAAGACTGTAGTTTGTAAAGAACAGAAACTTTGCTTCTCCTAGATCTGGGGTCAACATGTTTCAGATGACAGTTCAGGCTTGTTTGGAATCTGCTGAGAACAGTTTCCTGGCACACAGTGGACTGACTTTCACTGTGTCTTTACATGGTGGAAGGAATAAGGAACGATCTGGGATCTCTTTTATGAGAACAGCCCTAATTCCATTCTTGAGGACTGAGTCTGACCACCTTCTCAAGACTCCGTTCCATAGCACCATTGCAGAAGTGCTACAGAGCGAACTTCAGTTCCTTTTAAACCTCTCACCTGTCTTTAAAAGTATGGAAGCGGTTTTTGCTGAATTACTCTAGCTTTGGCCTGTTGGAAAGCTGCTGCATTCTATTCACTCATTAGAATTATAGTCTGTTCAGCCTTTTTACGATATCACTCTTTTCAAAATTGCTTCTGAAAACTTTCTACCTTGGGGAGTAAGAAATGATTCAGCTGTTAAGAGCACATTTTTGCTCTTTTAGAGGACCTGCTCAGGTTTTCAAGACCCACATGAAGACTCACAACTGGATGAATAAGCCCAGTTGCAGGGGATGGGATACCCTCATCTGAAGTCTGTAGGCATTGAGCTTGTATGTGATGCACATACATACATACAGGCAAATACTCAGACACATAAAAATAAATAAATCTTCGATAAGAAAGAAAACATACACTTCACATTATCTTCTCACTAATCACCCCACTCATCATTTTCAAAGTTAGCACCTTAAAGTCACATTGTTAATTTTAATGCCATAGGGAATGATGACCTAGATTCTCAGTTACCTCAAAAGTCCTTATAGGACACATCTGCCCTAATATAACTCCTCCTAAGCCCCTATCTCTCTGTTTTCCTGAGACCATTTTATTTTAGCATAGTCATTGTTTATCAAACTCCTAATCCTTCAAGATACAGGTTTCCCCCCATCAAGCTTCTCTATTTTTCTGTTCTATAAATATTCCATAGGCGATATTTCCAAAAATTGTATAGTTCTCACCTGTTCCAAGATCTCTGGGACCCTGCGGTTTAGAATTACTGCAGCTGAGATCATATATCTGTTTTAGTAGGTGATTTCTCCTTCCTTTCCTCAAACATCAGTGGGTCCCTTCACTGTGCCAACCACACACTTCTCATTTCAAGGCTTCAAATTGACTAACACTGTTTCTTTACTGTCTTTCTTTCTATCTTTTTGAGATGCCAAAATACAGGATCCTGGCCCCTCCTAGAGAGAAGACAATGTGTCTGACTCAAATGGTAGCCCATGCATGCAGAAGTTTCAAAATCATTAAGGAAGTTGATGAAGATGGAGACAAACTTTGGCATTACTTGCTAACCTGAAAATCACAAAAAATCTACAATTTTCACTTTACACAAATCAGTTCTACCATCCCATGCCCAGAGGCACTCAAATAGCAAGCTTATACTCACCACTGTGAAGGCAGACCTCATACGGAAGCCGTGGTATATAAGTATGCAAATCAGAGATGTATACAGAAACAGCCTTCTAATCGGGAACACCAGCTGTCACAGGCAGCAAAACCAATCCGAGGACTTGGCATTGGTGAATTGGCAAATACCCCCTGGTTATTGCTACCCCATCAATCATGGGCCATTTGGCAGGGCAGCATTCTTGAACAGGCATTCTCTTTCTTTTAGCTCAGGGAAAGAAGTTTCTCTAAGGCGATGAAATAAGCTGCTATAAAATTTGATCCAAGTATTTGATATAGGGAGTTATTGATCATATCTAGATATAAAAGTTCTGTATCTTTCCATTATTTGAAGGAATGTAGTAGTTTGTTAATTCATTTTGTAAAGACTGTTGAAGGCCATCAATCCTTAAGTTATCACCCATGAGTATGAAGCAGAGATGGAATGGGGAGGAGGGGAAAGATAGGGTACCCCAATGTCTACTCCAACTCTAGTTTATCAGAAGAATGAATGAGTTTTCTTTCTCAGTAGTCAACAAAGGGATGGTTTGCAGGCATCAAGGCATTCTGAGAGAAGTAAACATGTCACGAATTTTAAATAGTAGTGTTATCCAGCAGAGAGCAGATCAATGGAAGTTGCATAGGTTTTCAGATGCTTCAGGATATTAAAGAACAGTTCCATTCCCCCACCCTCTGTAAACCATTCCATCCAGAAGAATGATTTAAAATGAGGTATGAATCATTATCAACTAAGCCACCAATCAGCACTCAACGACGTTCCTTCTCCTCCTCCCCTTTCCTCTTCCTTAGAACAACCTGCAGTGTATTTATTTTTGCTAGCTCCTGGGTCTGCCTGGAAGAGCTCTTCTCACTGGCTATGTGGTAGAAAATAATAAGTTTTCTTTTGGATTTAATATAGAAAACTCTATCAGAGACCGCTCAAATTGTCTTTAGAAAATGTAAAGTACTCAGTGATTATTAGTTTGATGATGCTCATTACATTCTTGAAAATGAGTTGATAATACTCACTGCTGTTTCAAAACAGAGTGAACATGTATGGATAATTACAGAGATGTGCTCCATGAATGCAAAGACAAAAGCTGAAAAATTATAATAAATAAAGGCTAAGCTCTTTATTAACTGTCTCTAAGGCATTTCTGAAGTCCTGCCTGTTTTGTGAGCATGGGTAATATTTCACAAAATATTGGTACTCATCCATTACCAAGTACCTTTTGATTTTACATTTTACTTATGGACTCTGGTTTTGCTCTCTCTCTCTCTCTCTCTCTCTCT
>LOEQ01004166.1:95428-109309 GCA_001685075.1 Bramus lutescens | reverse complement strand
TGTCTGTCTGTCTGTCTGTCTGTCTGTCTGTCTGTCTGTCTGTCTGTCTATCGGACTTATTAGACTTTTAAGAACAAAACAACAGTATAGGTTAGCAAGCTGACCAGAGGAGGGTGATAAGAAGAAGAAGAGAGAAAGCTGTGAGTTTTGTAATGGAGATTATCAGGTGGCTCATCTACCCTTTCTACTTGGTGGAAGTGGAGGGGTCTTTAGAGGAAAAGTAAGAAAACCAGAGTTATATCTACCCAGTTATTTCCATTGTAGCTTTCTTGTTTCTTTCATTATTTGAGCATCTTCTGTAGTATGCTATGCAGATTTGGACATCACACCCTCACTATGTGCACACTATTTTGAAATGGTATTTTTTCCCAGTCTGTGAGCAGACTATTAGAGGAACTTATAGCTGCTCAAACTAAATTGTAGTTTTCCTTATGCAAATTATTTGGGTTAAACATACTTAATATTATTTCTGTCCACAGGATGTAGCTCATATAATTTTCAAAGTTATAGTTGCTTTGTATATAAAGAATGTCTCAGTTAAAACCCTTTACTTTTTCCTTACAGTTAGTATAGACCTGGCTTTAGAGGCCTCAAAGGACACTAAAAGTTTGTTGAAAATAGGACTTCCTTTTCAAGATACTGCCCCAAAGAAGAGACTTATAAGAAGTTCCAAGCAGTTAGAGGTTGTTTGGTGCCCTGTGTTGTGGTGGGGTGTCCAGGAAGAATCCTAGTTGGGGCCCAGCATCGAATGTGTAGTGGAGACCTGAGGCCTCTAAACCAGACCAATGAGTCTGCAGTGAACACTTGCAAATGGAGATGCATGGGACAAGGAGCATATGACTTGACTTTTCAGACTGCTCTGCAGCTTCCATGATGAGATGTTTAATGTATTTCCTTTAAAATTTTTTCTCATTTTCATTTTTTTCTCTTGAATTTTATTTATTTGGGAGGGGCGGCAGGGGCAGAGGGCAGAGGGCAGATGTGAAGGGATGGAAAATAAACGGGATCAAGATACACAAATAGAATAGAATAAATAAATTAATAAAAAAGAAGTTTTTTTGGCTTTCTTAGTCATGAGTATGAGCATAAAAGAGACTTAGAAATTTCAGGGTTTAATATTCTTTTATATGAGTCTCAGGTATCTTTATTCTACTTTTTGGGTTCTTAATCCTTCTAAAATAGTACCTTAATTTTCACAAGAGACTTAAAAAGTATGCATGTTCAGCTTCCACGATAATTCTGTAGGTTCCAACATTAATTGAACTCATTCTCAGCAAGGTCTTACCTGTTATTAGAAGAAATAATCAACTCTTTATAAAGGGTCATATTCAGAACTTTGTACTTTCATGCCTTCAGCTGGACACTAAAAACTGGGGCTGCTGTTTTCCTCTGTATTCTCCATCAGTCAGAAGGAGCCGTCTTACAGCCATTTCACTAGCTCTTCCAGAGCTAGTCATCCGATTCAGCACCCTAGTCAGCTTTTATCAAGAAAATAAAGTTTGAACAAATTAAAATTGTATACTGAGTGACAAAGATATTATAAAGGAAATGGGGGTGGTAATCTCTAGGGTAAAACTGAGTAGATATTACACACATAGGGAGAAAGATGTCCCCTCTGTTTTATAAGGGGAATGAGAGCAAACACACATGTGGGTTAGATTGGGGATTTAGTATTAAGAAAAGTATCTTTGGCTTCTATTTTCTTAACAAAATCCATCTTTATAAACTAATAGTTATATGAAAGAGAATTAAAATTTATAGAAGTTTTAAAGCACTTTTTTTGAAAATATAAGTAGCAGGTCAAATAATGATTTACTGAGCATGACTGGAAAATACACCTAAAGTTTTGAAAATTGTTTGCATGTGTGTGCGTGCGTGCGTGTGTAGGCCAAAGAACAACTTGGAAGAGTTAGTTCTTTCTTTCCACCATATGTTCTTGGGATGAAGCAGTTCATCAGGTTTGATGTCAAGAGCTTCTGCCAACTGAGCCATCTCACTAGCCTAAGAACCTTTTTACTTCTCATTTTAAAATGATGTTTTGCTCACATGGCCACATATATCCAAGTGTAAATGATATAATAGTAGTAGTTAGAATAGACAGGTAAGGATGGGAGAGAAAATCATGTGACTCCTGGCCATTGTTAAAGATTTAGTAGAAGAAAGAGAACTTGGCCTTACCACAAGTGGTAGGCAAATTGATACGAAGAGCCTGCAAGCCAGTAGAGAAGAACCATGTTGATATTGTGTAATGAAGTAGTGATGTTTTTTCTTTTCTATCAACATTTTAGTGACTTTGGAGGTGAAACCATGCCAGGACCCACTTTTGATCCAGCAAGTCACCCTGCTCCAGCTCCAACCCCCTCCTCTTCAGCATTCCACCCTGTAATGCCATCCAGGCAGATTGTAGAAAGGCAGCCTCGAATGCTGGACTTCAGAGTTGAGTACAGAGACAGAAATGTTGATGTGGTACTTGAAGACAGCTGTACTGTTGGTAAGAATTATCTCCATAAAGCCTTCATAAGTGAATGGTGTGCTAGGCATACATTGTCCTTTTCCTTTGAGCTGACTATCAACAAGAACGGAACAAAGCACTTTGAATTGGATACTTTCTCATACAGGTTATTGTCCTCTAATTTGAATATATATTGTGGTGACCTTAAGGTAAGTTGAAGAATAATTTTTGATATACAGTTTTAATACACTTTCGTTGTTGTGTGCTTTTGTTAATACAAAGCATCACTCTAAGGTACTCTACATACTTGACAAGAACTTGACTGCCAAGCTACATTCACAGTTCTATAAATATGCTTTTTTAGGATTGTTGTAAACTAAACACCTAGGAGCTTAAAAAAATACTGTAATTATTGAGTACATTATATACCAACACTGCAACTAAAGCATACTCATTTTTATAATGTAGTGTTTGCTTTGTGCTGCTACAATTACATAAATATGACCAATTTTTATGGAGAAATTAAAATTAATTTTCTTATATTTCTGCTAAGAAGTTTTATGATTAAGGCACTGGTGGGTCTTAGTTTAGTGATGCCTCTGTCTGCTTTTAGGGATGGAACTTGATGTATTCCTTGGAGGTGATGAGTACCATGACCTTACATGGCAGAAGGCAGAAAAGGCAAAAAGAATGTATTTTCTTTGTTAAGCACTTTAATAATTATCTCTTTCACAGAAGTGGGGCCCTTGTTAACTAAATTATCCCTTACAACTTCTGCTTCTTGGTAATATTTTCTTAATTAAGAAAGTTATATTGTAGAGAATTTCATACGTGAGTACTTTGCCTATGGCATTATTTAAACCTTTTCTCCAGCTCTTCCTGTGTTCCCTCTGCTTTCTCTTTTAGTTCTTGATTTCTAATTTTTTTAATTATTATTGTACATTCACCTACTACAACTCGTTCGAACTGCATTGTAAGCCAAATATTGTTCCTCTATGACGTGTTACTCATGCGTCTCTTCACAGCCTGCTTACATTTGTGCTGTGTCGCAGTTTTCCTCTCACAATGAAATAGATGCCAGTTGGGAATCATGTGTGAGCCTTCTTTTTGTCTACCTGGGCACAAATATGCAGGGTGTACTAGTAAATAGTATTTGGGACTTGTTTTTCTTTCACTGCATTTGATTTGTTAAATTCTACAACTTCTGTCACTTAGTATTTGATTCTCTATTTTCATCTCCTTTGTACAGTTCAGGAATTGGTTTTTTCATGTGTAACTAAAATAATTTCTCAATGTTATTTACATATGTTATTCTTTCCTCTCTTATATTTCCCATATTCAGACTGGTATGCATTTTCTAAATCACAAATCTCTTGGTTGTGTATTCAAGTTACTTCCTGTCCCTTACATTGTATTTGTTTTGCTTTCCTGGAAACTTCCTACTTAGGATCTTGTGTGAAATTTCCTTCTATGATGCACCTCTAGCTTCCATGGATGTGGTGATCTGAATGATGTAAAAAATGGATCTTAAAAAGCAATTCTTTGTGTTTAAGATCCTCTTCTAAATGTTAACTTCTTAATTTTAGAAGACAAGGTCTTATTTTAAAATTTCTTTCTCCATTCAGAGTATTGCACAGTCATACCTATTGAGGAAACGATTGACTGCATCAAAAGAGTGTAGGGGTGTGTGTTTATATAGATTTGCTTACCCATAATAGGGCATTGGAAAAGAAACACTAATTTTTGTGACCTGCAATATAATTGTTATAGATTATCTTATTGTTTTCAGGAATTGAATAAATGTTAATTTTCTATAGGAAAGAGATGCTCAATAAGATAATGCTTTTTAAAATTTTTTATGCTTATTTTAGTTTTTGGCATTATTACCAGGTAAATGGACCAAGATATAAAAGTAAGGCTGAGCCAGTTAAGAAAGTTATACCAGAGTGACACCTAGTGGTAGCTCCATTGGCTGGTTAATGGTTTTCCTGTCCTATTTATTTCTTCAGTTTCATACCTAAAACTTCTGGTTTTCTTTTCTAATCTTGAATAATTTAAAGTTATTTTAAAGGACTCATCCTTTTATAAAGAACTTCTTGTGTAAAATAATGTGATCATCTTGAGGACAGGTGCTTTAATGTATTATTGTGTTTCCAGGATATAGCAAAGGATTTTCTGCCAGTTATTTGTTTAATAAAGTTTGTTCTGTCAGTGCTGTGAACAAACTTGTTCCCTTCAACATGGCCTTAGTTATATTTCTGGAATGTATTAGAAAATAATAGATCTATTATCATTTGAGTCATTTGTCTCTCCTGCCCACCCACTTTTAATAATAAATACTTTTAAAATAAATTATTTATTTTTGTTTAATCTGTGAACTTCACTTTTTATCTTGACCCCTGAGTTAGATTAGTGAGGCAACCTTTGGCAAATGCCTTAACCACTCCAGAGCTGCAGACATGTTTTGTGAGCAGTAAGCTCCAAGTGGGGTTTTGGGAGGAAAAGGACATTGTTGTTACTGGTAATTACGAAAAGGGAGGCATGGTTGTCTTATTTGCCTTGCAGAGATATTGTGAGGGAGGGTTACATGGCTGTAGAGTCTATAGAGCATACAGTTACAGATTTTACTTTTGAAGAGTATAGGCAGTGAGTTTTGTATGTTGGTCTATACTCAAGTTGTGAACTCTGTCAGCTGTTGTGTACTACCAACCTATAGAGTCATTTTGGAACCTAAGTTAGCAGCACATTGAATATAAATTGAACTGTAATCTTAATATGCATAGTGTTTATTTATATAATTGAAATATATCTTTAACCTAGCTTCATGCTCTTGACTGACATTTTATATCTGTGTATGAGGTATAATGTGATATTTCTGTTCATATATACATTGTAGAATGAGCAAATCAGGTTAATTAGCATCAACCTCATGTACCTATCATCAATTTGTGCTAAGAAAATTTAATTCACTTTTAAAAACAATTTTGAAATGTAAAATACATTATTAACTATATTCACCTTAATATGCAATAGATTATTTGGAACTATTATTCTCACTTGATTCAACCTCTGCTCCTTTTACAGTCAGTTCCCCTGTCCTTATTCTAACTCTCTGCTCAACCTTTATTTTCTCCTATAGTAGTAATATATAGACCATTCGTCTGTCTATTTCTTTGTGTTTTCATTTAGATTTTACACAAAGCAAAATTATGCATAATTGTCATTTTGTGACTTGCTTACTTTATATTTAGCATATTTATCTTCTATATTCATTTTTAGTTGCAAATGACAGGATTTAGTTCTTAAGGATGAGTGGTGTTCTGTTACATACATACATATACCACATTAACAATACCCATTCATCTGTTGATTGGCATTTAAGTTACTTTCATTCATTTGCTACAGATGATGTTACAGTGAGCAATATGTATATACATCTTCAGTGTAATGCTTTCAACTTTTTTGGGTTTTTGCTCAGATGTGATTTTTTTCTATTTCGATTCACATTTTAAAATACTTTATTTTAAGTAGCGAAATATATGAAGAAATGTGTCTTCCTCTTTCCTCATTCTTAACTCCCCATTGTTCAGTTTGATGGTTTTTTAGAAGTCTTTAAATTTTACTTTATTTAACATTGTTCTTTCAAGAATTTTACCTATCATGTTAAGATTTGTTATCTTTCAAGTAAGACAACAAGCAGAAGAGTAGACATTTTCCCTAATATCTTTATTTTCTTATATTTTCAATGCCTTTTCTTTTGTTAATATTTGCTTATTTTCTTCCATGACAGATTTTCCCCTTTAAACGAGTAAATATACGTAATGCATAGGCAAGGAATCAAGGAAATCTTTTGTTAAGGAGGGTATAATAATGTGGCAATATGTTCAAAGCCATTAGTCATTGGGGGAAATATAAACTAAAGCACAATGAGATATATTTATGTACAAATCAGGATGGGTAAAATATAAACTGAATACCAATGACTGCAGAGAATGCACAGAATGGGAGACTTATACATTGCTGACAAGAATGCAAAATGACCAAACACTTCTTAAGTAATTTTGTAATCTTATAACTTAAAACATGTTCTTGCTGTATGACCAAATAATTCTATTCCTAAGTATTTATTAAAGAGATGAAAACATAGACATACAAATAACTTACAGGTAGAAATCCATAGTATCTTTATTTGTAATACTCCCCAAATAGAAACACCTCAATCATCTTTCCAAAAGACATATAGGCAGCTATGGTATAACTGTAAGGAACACTACTTCGCATCAAGGAGAACAGAGTGGATGCAAACACAGGACATTATATTTAGTAAAGTACAGAAAGATAAAGATCACGTGTTCTCATACAGGGATACTAACAAAGTTGATCTCATAGAAAAGGGGAGCAGAACAGTGAGAATTCTAACAGAATTATTTAGGGACTGTGAAAAACAGGGAAGAGTTTTGTCTGAAGTTTCTGTCCTGCCCCATTCCCACAGTTGTTAAGTCCCAAAGACATCACATATAGGTCTACATTAACTATAATATGATTGGCCCATTAGCTCAGGCTTCTTATTAACTCTTATAACTTACATTAGCCCATTATTCTTGTCTATGTTAGCCACGTGGCTCAGTACCTTTTTTTTTTTTGAGGCAATCACATCTTGCTTCCTCTGAGGCTGTGTCACAACTGCAGAATCTGTTTCCTTCTTCCCAGAATTCTTGTTGCCCCGCCTCTACTTCCTGCCTGGTCACCCCACCTATACTTCCTGTCTGGCTACTGGCCAATCAGCATTTTATTAAAATATAATTGACAGGGTATAAACCATTGTCCTACAGTAGGAGAAAAGTTGGTTAACTGGTTTATTTTCTGTTCTGCTATGCATGTAGAACAAAGGCATTTAGTTTTATTTTGGTCTTATCCAGGCTTTGTTCACAGACTTTAAGACTTTATTTTTTTTCTACTAAGAACTTCTTTTAACTCAGGAAAGCTGAATGTTTTCAAGAGTGTAAGAAAGAAATGTTTGCTGAAGATGATTTAAGAGAACAACACTGGGCAGCCTGCAGATACATATGCCCAGACAAGTGCCCAGGAAAGGCAAGGCCGTCTTTGTATGTGTCTGGGTAACAAATAGACTCTTTGTCAGCAGTCATATTTGCCAAAATCGATTTGTATTCTACAGATAAAATGTTGAGCCAGACTTTCTGGATTTTTGTTTGTTTGTTTGTTTTTAAATGGGTAGTTACCACCTAGAGTGCACAAAAGTACTTAAATTTTAAAAACTACATTTTGTGTATGTATGTGTGTGGTGTGAAAATGGCATGGCATGTGTGCATAGGCCAGAAGACAACTTTTCAGAGCCGTTTCTCTCCTTCTACCACATGGATCCCAGGCATCAAATTCTGGTCTTCCATCTTGACAGCAAGTACCATTACTCAAAGAGCCATCTTACTGCTCTAGTCTTTTTTGTTTGTTTTGTTCTGTTCTGTTTTTTTCGAGACAGAGTTTCTCTGTGTGACAGCCCTAGCTGTCCTGGAGCTAGCTCTTGTAGACCAGGCTGGCCTCGAACTCACAGAGATCTGCCTCCATCTGCTTCCTGAGTGCTGAGATTAAAGGCATGCATGCATCACCAATGCCACCATCACCCCGCTCATCTTTTCTTAAGGAAAGTTAAAAAAAAAATCCCCAAGGCAATGAATGACTCTGTTGTGTTGTTGCTGATTAAGCAGCTGTGTTTCTGTAGAACTTATATAGCATAAAATTCTTTCTCTTCTTTCATCTTCTCATCATGGGTTTGTTTTCCTAGTTATAACATTTAGTCGTTTTGTATTTAAATATAAAAACAATGGGATTATGCCTTATTTTAAATTATAGAGTAGCAGCAACCTATCATAGACAGCTAAATATAAGGAAGATTTGCAAATTCAAATCAACATAAAGCAGTGGAGTGCCTGAAACCAGCCCAAACATTCCTACAGAAGAACTTATGAGTTAATGGGAAAATTATACTGCCTTGACGTGTGTCATCAGTATTTTGTCCTATATTTTAATTTAATTTTAGTCTTTCGGTCTTTTGTTTCCTGTGCAGCCCAACTATGCTTTGGTCTGGTTTTGGTTACACTTCTGTAACAGGAGCCTGCACATTGGTTTTCCTGCCACCTATACCCGAATAATCACATGGAAACTATGTTAATTACAATGTTTTTTGGCTGATGGCTCAGGCATATTTCTAGCTAGCCCTTACATCTTAAATTAGCCCATTATTAATCTATGTATCACCACGAGACTGTGGCCTACTGGTAAGGTTCTGGTGTCTTTCTCTTTCGGCAGTTAAGTGACATCTGCCTGGCTCCACCTTCTTTCTCCCTACATTCAGTTTAATTTTCCCACCTACCTATATTCTGCCCTACCATAGGCCAAAGCAGCTTCTTTATTAACCAATGGTAATAAAACATATTCATGGCATACAAAGGAGAATCCCACATCATACTTCATGCTAGATTTAAGTTTTGTCTGCCTTATAGCTATTTGATTCAGTAGTTTTCCCCTCTCCGTCTTCTGAAACTGTGATGTTTCAACACATTTTAAATTGTCTTCTTGATTGTCAATATTGCCTTCAGTTTTTTCAGTTATTTTAAAGTATGTCTTCTTGTTTCATCCTATATGTTTTCATTAACATATCATGTGGTTAGATGAACTAGATAAAGTTACCCTCTATTTTATAGATGCTGCAGTAAGAACAAGCAAGTGACTGTATTTCCCCTAAGCAAAATGTTAATCCAAATTTTTTATTGCAAAATGTGTCTCACTTATATTGAAGTACCTAACCTTTTGTACTCTCTACTACTCCTGTCATGTGCTGAGCACATGGTAGGCATCCGTGCAGAACAGATCTGGTGGCCTGTAGGGCATTTGGCAGTTAGAATATCCACGTGAGATTTGACTTTTGAATATGTTCTGTTCATTCACAGTAATGTTCCTTTCAATTTCTTGATATTATAAAGATTAAGGTAGTCTCATGTACACAAACATTTTTTCTAAGGGGAATGGGATGAACAGGAAATGCTGCAGGCTTCCACTGGGGAACCCACTCTAGGTGAGGGTACTTCAGGAGCAAGCTTGAGACCTGAGACCAGTTTCTGTGCCGTAAGTGTCTTTGAAGGTGTGGCAGGCCCAGAAGATGACACTGTTGGAAGTTCCAAAAGGTCCTTTAAAGCCTTGGCCAACAGCTAGTGCTGACAGGCAGGCATGTGTGAATTCATCAGTGGTCTAGGAAACTTGAAGGTCACCAGAGCCTCTTGTAGGCAATCTCAAAGTTTCTTTGCTCAAGGGAATCAGTACAGAGGCTTGAGATGTTGTGTTGGGGCATTGCAGTGAGATCTTGGAGGCCATCTTCAGTTTTGTGTTATTCAGGTTACCAGGGCTCACAGCTTAGGATTGGTTCATTAGCATATCAGAACCTACCTAAGGCTTGTCTTATATCAGAGCTGCCTTGAAGCTGGTTTCTATCTTGCAAGCATTATTCCAAATCACACAATATGGTTTCACTTATGTTCCTAACAGTATTGTTTATGGGTTTGTTTTCTGTTCACATTCTTAACTACTGATTTCTGTGCTTTTTAGAAAGCTATGCTTTTATAAAAGTGAAGTACATAATTATCTATTTAATAATTGTGAATATTTTTGTCATTAATTTTCAAGCCCAAGTTCTTCAATGGAACAGCATATTGTTTGGTCAAGATTTTAAATTTGGAGTACTGTGTAAATGGAGACTGCTCGTTCATTTCCCAGCCACCCAGATCCGAATAATCACATAAAAACTATATTAATTACAACACTGTTTGACCAATAGTGTAGGCCAATAGTGTATTCTTCTCTGTCTCTTACATCTTTAAATTAACCCATTTCGGTTAGTCTATGTGTCACCACAAGGCTGTGGCCTACCGTTAAGGTTCTGGCATTTTTCTCCTTCAGCAGCTACACGTCTCTCTGACTCCACCTACTCTCTATCTATATCTCTATTCAGATTTCCTGCCTGGCTTTATTCTGCCATGCCATAGATCAAAGTAGCTTCTTTATTAACCAATAGTAATAAAACATATTCAATCATACAGAGGGGCATCCCACATCAGTACTGAGTTTTTAAACATATATTCATTGGTCAAATGTTGTTGACTGAATATTGTATACTGGATATTAATGTTGTCCTGGTAGTCAATGATTGACTTGTGTTTCCTCATTAGTTATATTTGATCTCTTCTTATTTGTACAGGAGAGATTAAACAGATTCTAGAAAACGAACTTCAGATACCTGTGCCTAAAATGCTGTTAAAAGGCTGGAAGACTGGAGATGTGGAAGACAGTGTAAGTTTCCTAATTGACTAGACATAAAAGATAACTGAGTTTTATGATTAGCTTAAGTAATGCTTAAAAGCTGTTTTAGTTTGTATGCTTGCTTGCTTGTTTTATGAGACAGGTTCTCATGTAGAGCAGGCTGATCTTAAACTCTCTTGTTTAGCTGAGGATGGGCTTGAACTCCTGATCCTCCTGCCTTTATTTCCCCCAAATGGTGATATTTTAGGCAAGCACCACCATGTTCATCCTGAAAGATTAGTTTTAGATAATTTATGTGTTTCAGAAGTAAATTTGGTAGTATTTATTTAGTTTAATTCCTAAATAATGTTTTTCAAGTTAAATAATTAAATATAAACCAATCATGGTTTTAAATGAGTTCAGATATGCAAATAAAAACACTATGTGGCATGTTTTTTTTATTTCTAAGTATTTTTTTTAGAAGGTTGGTACCTTTTTGAGAGCATTTACCTTTTTCTCAAACCTCTTAGGGTATCAGTGAGTGCCCTGGAATAATAATTTACTGACCAATTACTTACTGGCCTGAAAGAAGTCACACACACTGTGTACATTTATGCCAAGTATTGCATATGGAACAAAGATAATAGGAAACTTTTAAAACTTGGAAAATTTAAATGGTAAGAATATTTCTTCGTTTCCTTGGTTAGTGGCAGGTGCATGAAATGAATTAATATCTTGAGAATTTACAGAAGGTACAATAGTTTTCAAGTAATAGTGGCTATGGTTTTGGACCCCTTAAAGTCATCCTAATGTATAAAATATTTCACTTTTCTTTTTTAAGAGGTTAGAGGAATGGAGAAAGAAATGATTTAGAACTAAAGTTTTATATTTTTAAGGCAGAAGTATTTAAGAATCTTACACTATTACTGAGTTTATATTGCTTAGCCAGGCACAAATAAAATCCTTTGGTTCATTATTTTATGAATGTTTTGTGGTAAGTTGTGCTTATAAATTATATATATATNTATTAAAATTGATCTACTGAGTTGGTCCTGTGTTTCATTGAGACATTTACTAGAATTCCAGATAGGCAAGACTTTTAAGTTTTGATATCGTTAATGATGATACTGTATGATGTTACAGTTAATATTAGGGGTCAGCAAGCCTCTTCAGTATAGTCAGTTAATAATATTAAATATTTATATAATAATAAAGATAATAAATATAAAATAAATAAAATAATAATAAATATTTAGGTTTTATCTTGCCTCTGTTACTACTACTCTGCTCTGTTCCCAAAAAGCAAGAACACCCCTACAATATGTGAAATTTCATGTCATGAAATGTTCTTTTGATTTATTCCCAATCATATAAAATTTAAAAGCTATTTTAAGTCACATCCCATATAAAAACAGCTAGGTTTATCCCATGTCCTTAATTTGTTGCTTCTTGGTGCTGTGTAGTCCTCAGGTTGGAACCCAGGGCTGTTGAAATGCTAAGGAAGCTCTATTAACTGATCTTCACTCCTGGCCCTTGTCTGTTCTGATACCCAGGGTTCTAAAAATGTACGGATGAGTAATTCAACAACCTTGATAGAAATAAACATCAAGAATGAAATCATTTATATAGTTTGTTTTTAAATTGAGAAACCTGTATTAATAAATCCATTTTCACTAATTTGTTAAAAGAAGGTGGTCATTTTGAAAATGTTCTTAAGACATTCTAGTATCTGGACAGTCTTTTGGGAAGACACAATACTTCCAGTTACTTATTTATATATTCTACCATGTGGGATTCCTATTATTCTCAAGCCATTAATTTTTTGATTGCTTCCAAATTTACACTTCCATACCACACCTCAATGAATTCTCACAAAACGTGTGAGAATTAAAGTTGACAATTAACTCTTGTATATGCATATCTTCTTTTCATTCCTCTTTCTCTTCCCCCTTTCCCTTTTCTCTCTTTGCTTCTTGGTTATCTGAGACATGATCTCATGTAGCTCAGGCTGGTCTCAGACTCACTAAGTTGCTAAAGCTGTCTTTGAGCTTTGGATCTTTCTGTCTTCACTTCTGTTCTGTACAGTCTGGAGAATGATCTACAGTAGCATATTTTCAGTTTGCGTGAGTGACTGCATTACAGTTTATAGCAAGCCAAAGTAAAAGAATAAATAGCAAATAATAGATAGAAAGCAAAACATCATCAAATTGGGTACTCAAAACATCCAATGGGAATGGAATCAGGAAGTCCCTTTACGGTAGCCAGCTGGAGTTCTCCATACAGAGTGTCCTCCAGGTGAGACTTACAAGTAAAAGGACAAATAGTAACTGTTAGAGATAACATCATCAAATTGATTGCTTACAACATCTAGGAAAAATTGATCAGGGAAGCTGAGGCAGTCATCTGAAGCTCACTCACAATTGAGCTCTTTCTACCCGACTGAGCTTTCCAGAGGTGAGCTTCATGCTTCTCTTCTTCACTGTAGGCATTTTGATGCCACAGATAAATAATAGTAACATCTGTTGGAAATGTTTTGCCTTCTAGCTCTTTTCAGGGATAAAATATTTTTACTCTTGGTCTGTTTTGTTATTTTCTTCTCTTCCTAACAGTGTTAGGGGCCAGCCTATTCTCAGACATTGAAAGATGCTTTGAGACATTTCTGCTTGTGTTTGAAATGGTGAAGGACAGCCCTGCTTCCCGAGCCAGCCTCTTAAATGAGCTCAAACAACACCTGACAGTTTACCGCATAATGTATGTTCCCCCTTCTCACCTGCTGGGATTATGGATGTGCAATCACCATATCCTACTCTGGTCTTTCATATTTTATTGGCATCTTAAACAAACATGCTTTAATGAGAACCCCTAATTCTCTCCTATGTTGTTTTATCACCAGTTTTTCTCAATAAATGGCAACTTTGTGTAGCTAATAGTAAAGCAGAAATTGTGGCCATGAGGCTTTTATCTTACAGCACTTCACAGAATAGCACAAAGGATACTTTTGCAATTTTATTGGTTATACTTCTAAAATATATCTCAACTAAGGCTACTTTTCAGTATTTTTGTTACAATTGACTAATCCAGACTGTCATTATCTCTACCTGGACTAATAGAACTTCACTATT
>LOEQ01004166.1:67945-95318 GCA_001685075.1 Bramus lutescens | reverse complement strand
CAGAGATCCGCCTGCCTCTTCCTCTTGAGTGCTGGGATTAAAGGTGTGCACCACTACCTCCCAGCTTCTTAGCTCCTTTTTGTGGATACTTCTAGTTCATTCCCTGCTTAGCAGCCCTAATGATCTTTTATAAACATAAAGTTGAAGTATATTGCTCTTTTGTTGAAACATAGTTTTACCCTTTTCTCAGTTTTACTGTACCTCCTGAGTTTTCTTACCCTCACTTTCTATGCTCTAGCTCATTTTGAAATCTTTTTTTTTTTAAATTAGGATTGAGTGTTATTGACCCAAACCTTGACAGATAACAACCGATTCTCTGGAATCATTATTACCTCCAAATCTTTATATAAATGATTATTTTCTATCTTTTGAGTTTTAGCTTTATACTAGATGTTCTATCACCAGTGTTTATAGAATTCTTGGTATATCAGTATCAAATAAAGGTTCATGGATTAGTGTATGAATAATGGCCTAAAGAAAAGGGTCATTTTATTTAATCATGCCATGTATGTTTTGATGGGGAAGATTTAATGGAGAATCATAGAGTAGAATATAGATAAAAGTATGACCATGACTTGATTGAGTGCTAAGAGTATTTTTCTGTAGTTCACAAAGTAATAGGATAAAAGGTGAAGGTAACTCTCCTGTGTATAGATGTATGCACTTTGTTTGCATGCTAGAATTATTGAGAGAACACATGTGTCCTATTAGGTTGTACTCTTATAGGTGATTGTGTATTGTGGTTTTTCAAATCATGCACCATAACCCATTATTAGGTTGTGAAGTTAATTGTACTGGTAATAGACAACATAAAGAGGGAGGAAGAGCAGAGAAGTAAAATACAACAGAAATGTCATTCTAATGTAAATAATTAGGGTATTTATTTTTATTTAAGAGTGCACTTAGTAAGATGGGCCCTCTCATGGAGCAGTTAAAAGTTCTTCCTGTGGCCTGCTTGGGTAAGATCACCTTTCTCCAGGTGTCTTTTTCTCCATCTGCAGAATTAAGGAATCCTTATTTAAGGATTCCTTAAGCACTCCTTGCTTCTTAACCCTTAGAGCCTTGCCATTATTACCTGTTTTGACTCTGCCAGGATTGACTTTGCTACCCTTCACCTGTTTATACCAATCATTGTAAGGCATCTGAGATTTCCAAATCACTCCTCTCAAATCTTTATAGACTGTGTATCTAAAACCTGGCTTGTTTCTCCTTCCTCTACAGTGCTACAAGGTTTTATGCTATGTGCTGTGGAACTAATCCATCATTAGCAAATTTACTTTTATTAAATTCTTCCATGTACATTTCCTAACTGTCTTCCACTGAGTGACAGCCATCTTCTTCAAGAAGTTTGTTTCTTTGTAGTCTTCTTAGTGTTAGTTTTATTTTGGCAGTCCTCATACAATTGAAATAAATTGTAATATATATATCTTGATTTGTACTTCTAGGTCATTATCAGTCTTTCCTATCAGAATTTCTTTAGCTTTGAATTTATGTCAAAAGGTTATATCACCTTTGATAACTTACTGAACTATTTCCTATTTCCTTATGATTGTTAACTTCTGACTTATAATTACTCTGTCTTTAATTCCATCAAGATTTAGACAATTTTTAAAAGATTTAATTTTTTGCTTATGTGTATGCATTTGTAAGTGTATTTGTATATGCATTTGTGGGTGTAGCTGCCTCCAAAGGCCAAAAGAGGGTGTTGGATCCCAGGAGCTGTAGTTACAGATGGTTGTGAACAGCCTGGCCAAGCTGTTGAGAACCAAAATGGTTCTCTGCAAGAACAGCAAGCACACTTAACTGCTGAGCAGTGTCCAAGTCCTCTTATTAATCTCAGGACCTTATAAGTTGTCCTTTCTTTGGTCACCTAGCTACTTGAACCTTTTGCCTACAAAACCTTTTCACTATTCTTTGCCTTACTGTCTTTCCATGCTCTTAACATTTTACTAACAATGGCAGAAGCTTTCATCTGAATTTCAAGTTCCTGTTGTTTGTTTTTTGCTTAAAAGTTCTCACCTTTTATTTTATCTCTTTTTATATTATAGCTCCCCACAATCCTTCAACTCATGTCTTCAATCCATTATTTCTGCCATCTTTTTTAACTTTAAAATTACATTTTTAAATATTTGTAGTGGCTGTTTTTGTCTGAACTGGTCTTCCTCTGTATATTTTTGTTTGTTACCTTGTTAACTTCAATTCTGTGCTCAATGAACACAGACTCTGACTATCCAATTTAAAATTGCAAAGCTCCCCTAACTTATATTCTTCATCCCTGCTTTCTGCCATATCTTTAGTTAAAAAAACTCCTAGACAAAAAAGCTATCACCTTCTAATTTTTAGCTATATAGATTACTTTAATCCTACTAAAGCATTGCTTCATCATTCCCCTTCCCAGTCAGAACTCCTAGGTTATTCTAGCCACTCTTGTGATTAGGGTGGTCTGACTCAGAGGTGTAATGCAGTAAGATTCTGTGAATGAAGAGCATGCCCTGGGTGCATGATGTGGAATGAATACCCTAGTGAGTATATCTACCAGAAAGCATGTTAGCAAGTGTTTAACTTCAGATTGTGCGGCTGAAATATATGAGTTTTGTGATAGTGAAATTTAAAAGTTTGTATATACGTGTGACTCAACAGATTGTTTTAATAAAAGAAGATCTTTAGAGTCAGAATAAAGTGATCTAGGTAACTCTTATTGGAGTCCACATCCAGGTTACACAACCTCTTAGGCTACAGTTCCTCACCCTTAAAGATCCTTGGTTTGAGGTGCTTTCTGTAATTTTTTCTAGGTCTTAAAATTTTCTGAAAACCTGCTTTACTAATTTTTGCTGTAACATGATTACACGTCAGTGGAGAAATTAACGACTCTTAATTGTACTCTTATCTATAAGCATCTCTAATGAGCTAGAAGTTTGTATTGTCCTGTAATGCTCAGATTTGTGTTTATTTGCCATAAAAACAGCAGAAACAAGATGGTTTGGATTTAGCTGCTCTATTGTTATACTTAGGAAATTACCAAAAGATGAGAAACCAACCTTAAAGTTGCCAAATATTCAAAAATTATAAAAATTAATAATGTACAAAGTCAACATTTATTTTTGTTTTCTTTTTTTTCTATTTCAGACGGTCTTAAAATCATTACACTTGCCAAAAAACAACAGTCTTTATGTCCTTACACCAGACTTGCCACCACCTTCATCATCTAGTCATGCTGGGTAAGGGATTTGCTTTTCCTGGAAATCTGAAAGGAAAAATTGGATGGGAAATTTTTTTATATTTTGTGTATAATAAATAAAAATTTTATGGAAGCTTTAACTGACTACTAAGTGTATCAGTTTCCATATTATTTGGTTTAGATTATTCATTTGACTTACTAGTAGAATCCTCTTTCAAAGAAAAATCTATTGGAAAATGCCTGTATATTAAAAATAATCAAAACAGAATAGAGCTATTGCTCAGTACTACCTAATGTATTCAGGGTTCTGAGTTCCTTGTGAGCACTTAAGGGGTGGGGTAAAGAGCCAAAATGACCCTTCTTTGATTGAAGGAGAAGGATTAGAGGGAAGAGAAAGAATAAATATAACCCCAGTCTATTATTGCTAAAGAAAATACAAGTTTGAAGAAAATACAATAACTTCTACAGGATAAAGCTAGAAAAACACTTACTTAGGTTCTCAAAGAACTCTTTCTTTACTTAAGATAGACTCATTGTTGCTTTTAATTCTCATAGAACTCAATACATGTATTTACTTTATTTATATTATGTGTGTATACATGATACAGTATTTAGTTGCAAATTAAATTTAGCAGTATTAAATGAAGCAAGTGGTCTGCTTATACTGATTGTACTAGCGACAAAACAATGGTTTTTCTGAGTTTTTATATTACCTCAAATCTAGTTTCACGCTGACGTTGGAGTTTCACAGACTTTATCTTCATCTACTGATTTTATTGTCATCAGAATATCATGCTGGGTTCATGGAAATTGTCTTCTTTGCCATGTAGCTGACCTCTCATCATTAATTCATTCCCTAGGCCTACAGTATTGCTGAAATGCCGTGCTTATTGGGGAATGAAAACTGTTTATTAGTTGGCCTGTTTTTTTTTACCAATTTTCAATGATGTTGTTTCATGGGTAGGAACAATGAGAATTTTTCAAAGAAAGTCAAATGATGTAGTATGAAGGGACATATTTAGAAACTCGTGGCATTGAAAAAGTTATACTAATATACATTTAAGTGAGACCTCCTAAAACGTCAGGGCTCATTTTTATAGATACGTTTTCAATTTTATCAAAAACTTAGAACGTTTCTCCCAACGACATTATATTGTAAGTTATTTATTAAAGCGGATATAAAGTAACATGTTTTAAATTGCAAAATGATTTTCTTCAAGTTTTGCTCAGAATTATAAAGAAAATTCTACCTTCATGTCTTATCTTTCTGTCTTGATTTTACTGCCACTAGGGGGTGCCTGGTAATTGCATCTTTGTATGGACAGTTTTTTTTTCCCCGTACCAAAAATTATAACATAAATTACATCACATCTATAATTGACTTAAGAATTATTTTAATGTAAGGTTGACTTTTTTAGAAAACAAAACTTCAAGATGAAATTAAGAGTGAAGATGTTGCTCAAATCTTTGTGATAATTAAGAAACATTTTAACCTCTTTTAGAATTCAGTAATGAATTGAATGAATGAAGCATTATACCTGTGGCACAACTTCAAATCAAATCATAATTTATAATAAAATTAGAAAAGGGGAAATGTTATTATATTATTATAGGAATGATTCAGTTCATCAGTGTGTTTTTATTAATTCGTAGATAAAAGATAAACTCTATTCCCAGTGAGCTTTTACCCTATTCATTAAAGATACCGGGCCTTTAAAAATATCTTTCCTTTCCTGATAATTTTCTTAATTATCTTTTCATTACGTGTCCCAACCCTAAAATCCAAACTGTTCCATCCAGTCTCCTTTGTGGTGTTTTTCCCTGCCCCTCATTTGCTCTAAATGTTGAGATTCTTGAGAGTTTTTCTCCGAAATTTCTTACATTACTTTCTCTTAATATCTGCTTTCAACTTTTCCATTTTTAAAAGATGCTTTATATAGCTTAGATATTTCTCTTTATAAGCTGTACCCAGCATGTCTTCTGTAGTGCAGAGTCAGATGTTTGGAACTGACTCATCGTTTTCCTGGGAGAGCTGTGTCGTCTCAGTGAAAACAGTATGAAATGCGGAGGCCTGGCCTAGCTAGCATGATGATTGCTAAAAAGTTATTTAGTTGGGAATTTAAGTAATTGACTTTGTTAATTTGGTTGAGGAATAGAACTAAGTATTAGATTTTAGTATAATTTAAAGAATAAGTGAGAAATGAAATCAAATAACATTCACAGAAAATTTGATTGTAAAGGGAAGTAGGTGCAAGAGACAGAATTACTTGAAATAGGAGAACAGGACACTAGGAGCAATTGGAACAAGTAAAACAAACAAAGCCTGGTGGCTAGAGGGGTGTGGGAATGTTAGACTGCAGGAGCATCTGTAACAGAATAGCATACATTGGGCAGCTTAACGACATAATTTTAGTTCTCCAGATTTGTAGTCTAAGATAGAAATGCGGGCCAGGTCAGTGTGTGATGAAGGCATTTTCCTGACCTGTAGATTGCCAACTTCTCATAGTATCCCTGCTTGACAGGGAAAGAAAATGTAATCGAACAGTTTTTTTCTTTCTTGTAAGAACACCAGTCACATTGGATTAAGGCTTCAACCTTGTGACCTGAATTACCTCCTTAAGACCGTATTTCAGATAGCATTAAATTGGAGTTTAGGCCTTCTGCATATGAATTCTAAGGGTAATTCCAAGGGTCAGTTCTGAGTAGGGAGACAGGATTGGAGTGTAGGATAAAGTATTGAAATGAAGGTAGCTGGCAGAGTTAGAGGCAGTAGAGAGCCGATTGATGCCAAATGGAGACTAGTTCTGAGTTCTAGATCTTAATAGTTGTAGTAGCAATGACAAAGTCCAAGTCATAGAGAATACTGAAAGAAACCCCAAAGATAAATAAGAATATATATTATTTAAAGGAGAATAATGATATCAAGAAAATATTTGATAAGTGATTTAATTGTCATTCATGAGGGATGGCTTTCTGCCAAGCCCTTTGCACACATTATTTTTCTTAAATCATTACAGTAAACCAGGAGTAGATTTTACCCACATTTTGCCCCGAGGAACCTGATGTGAAAGGTGAGGTAAGGACAGAGATATCATATGTATAGTTGCTTCTTTAAAGAAGGCTGTAGATTTTCTGATTATCTTTAGTCTGTATTTAAAAAGCATAAGCCTATGTATCAATATAACTGATGGTGGTAAACACTCAAGAAAGTAACCTAAATTTATCTAAGAAAAAAAAACCTTAATGTTTCAATAGCTAGAGATTTAAAAAGAAGTATAGGAAAACAGCAGTAGAAGAAAACAACATGCAGTGACCAAACAAATCAAGTATATTAACAACATCTATAAATAAGATAGAATTAAATTTCTTTACTAAAAACAGATTTCTTGGCCAGGTGTTGTAGTGTATGGCTGCAATCTTTTTAGTTCATGTCTTAGAAGCAGAGATGGAAGCAACTTAGCTCAGCTAGGACTACCTAGGAAGACTTCATAGCAACAAAACAGCAACAACAAACCACAAAGCTAAAACAGAAATTTTAAATTTGGATCTTCAAAAATTGTTCTAAGGTAGTAGCAGAGAAAATAGAAAATAAAGGAGGAGGAAATTATGTCTTAATTTTTCCAGGCTAATATTACCTTAAAGAATGTAGTTTAATAGTGTTAATACTTTAGCTTCATTTTAAGGCAGATACATGGAGGAACAATTTTCAAAGAATATACATTGATTGTGGACTGTGTGTTCAATTCAGCAAATTTTGGCAAAATAGCAAAGAAAGATATTTATAATTATCTGTCAGATTTATTTACTGATTTTATAAGGTATAAATTTGAACAACTCAATCAGACACATATGAAATCGTTAAGAAAATAGACCAAAATGCCAGTTTCAAAGAATCAGTCATATTGATCACATTCCTAGACTTTTGCTTTCACAAATGATGTTTTAAGAAATATTTTAAGAAACTAGTGTTACAGTCAGAATAATGCATGATTTGATATGATTCTAAAAAGAGCTTGTCATTCCTTAGGAATAAATCGATTTAATCAGTATTTTAAGTACATAAGTTTAATTTTAATTAACATTATTATTAGACTTTTTAAAGAAATATTTTAAAGTATTGGATTGGTAAAAGTTTTTAATAAGAAATCCTTTAAAAGTGGTTCATTTTCAGAAGATGACATTCTGGATGAGAAAGAAACTTGTTCCCAATTAGATCATCAATGGTGATCCCAGCACATCTAATTGGAGTGATGTACCAAATTCATTTAGACAGTTTACTGCCTATTGATAGGTTGGTGACTACTGAGATTGGCTTGTTAGCATCACACTTTGAAAAAGAGCTGCAGGTATTCTTTGTGACGGGAACTCATTTAATGGACATTCAGAAAGTTGCTTACTGATTCACAAAGCAAGAAAATCAACACATTGCAAATATGATTTTTTCTTTACATTTTTCCTTAACTAATGGAATTATGTTTATACAATTTTGCTATTTTGTCCTTGATGTAGATCGCAATATATCAATATTACCACTAATTACCATGCTTTGATTAATCTTATATATTTTGATTGAGACATTTTGTTGAACCCAATATATTACTGTATTGATAAACAGTAATTATAGGCATAAGGCTATCTGGACTTTGAAATTATCTTGAAAAATGTTATTAGGAATTATGTAAAATGAAATGTTTGTTTATCTAGACATATTTAATTGCCGGCAAAGAAAGCAATTAAAAGTAGCTGCAGACTAAGAGGCCAAGCTCTGTTAAACATGGTTTTGAGATTGTTGCAGAGCTTGTGGTGATGATAGCATGGTGTCTTTGAGATGTTAACAACTGTAGCAGAGTGCTAATTAAGAATGATGTCATCTTCGGCACAGAATTGTTAGTATCATGTTAATTTAGCTGGACAGAAGCAAAACCTAGTTTTGGTTATGATAATAGCTCAAGTCATATTTATAGTGGAAAGATTAACATTTTATTTTTTATGCTGTTCCCAAGACAATTTTAAAATCCTCAATGAAATACAATCATATGTAAACATCAAGGCCTTAGCTCATTTACATATGTGCCAGATTTTCAAACTGATTGCTATTTGAACCTAATCTGTCATTGCTGGCTGCATTAGCTACAACAAACATTACATTTACATATTGATTTCTTATTTTGTTTTAGTGTAAATAATCCATAATTATAGTAAATTTGGTCTTTTGTTGACAAGAGCTCATATGACTCTTAACTTTAGAATGGAAATTTAAATTACCATGTGTTTGTCTTTTTAATTAAAAATCTGATGTATCTCAAATGAAAAGAAATAATTGTAGATCACAAATATTAAAAAGACAAAAGAAAAATCTTAATGTTTAGAAAGATATAAATTATATTTCTCTAAAATGATAAACATTGTATTATAAAAATTCATGGTAAATTAGATAAGTTACTGTTCCTGATTCAGTCATTAGATCATGTTTGAAAAACAAAATCTAATGTAAATGGAAACAATGCTTTTATATATGCACATACAACATGTCTGCCTGTGTGTATGTATTTAAATATCCAGCTCAAGAAAAGATATACCCTGTTTACACAACAGAACCTTCAGTGTCTGTATTGATGTCAATACTTATCCTAATAACATACACAACTAATGTAGAAAGTATACCTTTCCTACTATCAGTGTAGAGATGTTGTTAGACATATAATATTTTAAGCAGAAATGGCAACAAACTCCGAATTTCCATGTAGACTGATTAAAAGTATATTGATTGCATTTTTCCCTGAGTACATTTGATTGGAAAAATGGTGGCTACAATATTACATAAGCACTGATAATATGGTTAAACCTGATACAGAAACTGTGAAGACTTCACCTCATCAACTGGGTTGTTGTCACAGAATGTGACTCACTGGGTGACTTAAACACGAACATTTACTTTTTGTCCTCATGGAGGTTGGGAGAAGTCCAAGGTGAAGGCACCAACAGACTCACTTCTTAGTGAGGGCTTCATCTTGGCTTGACTACCTTCTTGCAATGTCTTAATGATAGAAAAGAAATAGAGCTCTACTTTCTTAGTTACCTTGTGAGAATGCTAGTCCAATCATGGTACCCTCATAGCTTCATCTAAATGTAATTATGTCAGATAGCACCCATCTTCAAATACTATGTATCATACTAGAAGTTAAAGTTTCAAACTGAATGTTGGGGGAGGACATGAACATTTAATTCTAAAAGCCCTGAAGTTTTAAGAGTGAAATTATCTTTTCTAGTTTGATTTTGGTGGATTTATAACTTAAAGCGGCAAGTATTTTTCTCTAGATCTTTTCACACTCGATAGGCAGGCTATGATTTAGAATAACTGAATAACTTTGCATACTGAAGACTTTCAGAGCGGATTCTGGACTGAAGGGATTACTGGATCCTTTGATGACTGATACTATTCTTGATTGACGACATGTTGCCTACTAATGGCAACTTACGACATGACACTGTTACTAATTGGTAGGAAAGAAGTCATTCTTTTTTATTCTTTAGCAATTAATAACTGATTTTTAGCTGTCTGGTGATTAAATGATGGTTCTTTTAAAGGGGATGAAAATAGAATCACTTTTGTTTACATGTCTGTGCATGTTTAACGTAGCTCACTCTTGTGGTGGTCGGAGGACCACTTTCAGGAGTTGGTTTTCTTTTCAGTGGTTTGGGACATGAGGAATCAGATTCATAATTGTCAAAGTTGGCAGCAAGTGCCTTTATCTGCAGAAACATCTCACCCTCAAATGTTGTTTTTATATTAAAATGCACCCTTTAGTTAACCTTGAAAAAAAATCACTGTTTATGTTTAAGTATCCTTGAACTTATTTTCTGACTTGTGGATGTGCTCTCTGAATGTAAAAGAAATTAGCAAGACAGTAGGGACTATCATTTATTTATTCATTCATCCATTCATTCATCTATTCATTCATTTTTTGCCCGTTTTAGTTTTATTAGCAATTATCAATAATATATGACATTCTATGTTTACCTGTATAAAATGCCTGTATTAGAGCCTCAGATTTATTATAGGGGTTTGTGTACTAAAATTTATTTTTACATGATTTTCTTCTTGAAAAAAAGTGAAGGAGAGTGTAAAAATGTTTAAATTAAGTCAATGTATTAACATGATATTAGCATTTATTAAAAGGCAGTTATCTTAAGGTAACTTTCTGTTTCCTGCAGTGTAATTATGTTGGAATGAGCTCATTCTAGAAATAATCTTGTATTGAGAGAAGAAGCTGGAGAGTTTAGGACCATTTCCTAGTTGCCTGTAGTTCTTTGTGTAGGGTTAAAGTCTCTTGGGCTTTCTTGCATGGTATCTTCTGGGACCGTACATAAAATATTTTTATGTACGCAATGGTTTTAAATAGTATGTTTTCTCTTCAATTTAAAAGGTAAAAGCAAATAGGTAAACTTTATTTTATACTGTTCGTTTTGGTTGACAGTCTTCCTTAGAATTTAATGGTCCATAGTTGAAGTGAATAACTTGGTATCTTAAAGAGAGATTGCTAGAGTTTGCATAGACCTAACTATGACTGACTCATCTACCTATTACAAGACACTGTTAAGGGGATAATTGTTCCTAGATGCAGTGACTGAGGTTCCAACTTATTTTGCTAGATTTATCAGTTAATAGAGTTTTGCTCAGGTAACACTTTCAGATTATTTAAACCTGACAATACATTCTTTACAACTTTTCCACCCTTTTAAAAAACAAACAGATAAACAAAACAAACAAACAACAAAACAAAAACCTAAAAACCTCTCCAAATATAAAACATACTTAGTTCATATGTTAGTTTCTGTTGAAAGCATCTATGGTCAATTTAAGTTTTTTTGTTTTTGTTTTTTTTTAAGACAGGGTTTTACTTTGGATCCCTGCTGTCCTGGAATTTACTTTGTAGACCACGCTGGCCTTGAATTTAGGGATCCCTGTGCCTCTGCCTCCTGAGTGCTGGGAATAAAGGTATGCGCCATCCAGTTTAAGTATTTTTTAAAGTGTTTCTGTATCTAATGTTATAGGAAAATCAGTATTACAATTTGTAGCACATGATACCTTATGTGAAAATATGTTTATCTGCCTACTTGTCCGCAAACTCAGTAAAGGCAGAAATATGGTCTTACTGAGTTCTTTTCCTTCATGCCCAAAAGGCAGATCATAACTGTAATCTCTATAGTTAGACCTGAGAAAATGCCACATTTTTGTGTGTGTGACATTGAGCAAGTAAAGTAGTGTCAGTGTCCTGTGTGACATGGAAGTGATTATAATAATTTCATATAGTTGATATGAAATTCTTAATACTTCATGTTATAGTACTTAGAAGACCAACTGTTAATTGTTGATGAAGAAGCAAATGATGTATGCTAGAGTCTGAAATGGAGAATGTTACCATCAGTAGACAAATGATTTCCCTTAGGATCATTAATATGGTAGATCAAGCTGAAATATGACTTTTTATAAATGACCCCCCTCCAAAAAAATCCCCAATTATGATTCTGGGTAGTGTTAGGTTCAGTATACAAGTATGTTTCATGGTGAGAGGCAGGGTGTGTACATGTGTTGTGTGGGTGCTTTCACCTATGTGTAGAGGCCAGAGGCTGATTTTGGGGAGTTTTCCTTTGTTGCTCTTCACCTTACCTTTTTGAGATAGTCTCTCACACAGAACTAGAGCTCGCTGTGATAAGGTTGGCTGCTCAAGTACCCTCTGGAGTATCCCTGTCTGTACCCTTCCCTTCTAGTGCTGAAGGTACAGCTGTAGGCCACCTTTGACCTGGGTGTTTGGGGCATGAGTCAGGTCTTCATTATGCGGAAAGTACTTTACTTACTGGGTGACCCCTCCTGTCCCATCCAGAAAAGTGAACAACAATTGCTACAACAGCACTGTAGGCCTTTTTGTTGGTGTTACACTGTCACTGAGGTTTTAAAACCTGAGTGTCTCTCAGATGTTCTATTTCCAGTGTTATAATATGCCTCCTCATAACTTATGCAGTAAAAATTACTCTTGGCTCTTTAAAGTTTAACATTCATAGTCCTAGAAAGGAAGAATTTATCTTTTTTTTTCAGAAGAAACTGAGTATTTACAGGGTAGTCAGGTATCTAAGGTAGGGCTTTAGATATTTAGGTACTCACCAAATATTGCTGGAAAATATGATTGACTTGCCACAGTCAAAGAGCTAACCCTGGCAGAGCAGAAGTTCATAGCCTGCTCCTTAATTCCACAGCAGTTTAAGGCTGTATCTCGGTGTGCATAGGTGTTCCATCTCCACAGCTACCTGGAGATTATAGAGCTGACCAATTGGTTTTCTTCTCAGTAGGACAGCAGCTGGTGCTGGTCCTGTCGGATTATCTGCAAAATTATTGCCCAAGTCTGTTAGCAAAACCAAGCAACAAATCTAAGAAATTACATAAAGGCTACCACAAAAGTTCATATTTATGGATTCATTTCTGTATATAAAATAGTAGAGATTTTGAAATTCTGAGTTCCTTAGCCTAGCTTTTGTAGTCTTTCATAATCTACCCTCCTCCTTACTTCCCCCTCACCTCCTCCTTTTTTAAAAATGTTTTTTTGAGACAGTGTTTTTCTATGTAGCCCTGGCTGTCCTGGATCTCACTCTGTAGACCAGGCTAGCCTCAAACTCACAGAGATCCACCTGCCTCTGCTTACTGAGTGCTGGGATTAAAGGTGTGTGCCACTGTCACCCTGCCTCTTTTTTTTTTCCTTTTTAAATAAGGAAGAAAGTTTTTTTGACTCAGAGTTTTAGAAGTTTTAGTTCATGCATGTTTGAATCTGCTGCTCTTGGGCCTTTGGCAAGGCAATATTGGGTGTGTGGGTAGGAACAGAGCGGAGAGGGAGGGAGAGGACGAGAAGCCAGGATCCCTATGTCGCCTTTAAGGGTAGGCCTTCTATATGACCATAACTTGCGTTCTGGAAATAGGCCCACCTCCCAAAAGTTTCCACTACTCCAAAATGCCACTTGGTGGACGCTCAGACTTGGACACAGGTGTCTTTGTGTTTTCATCTCAGATCCAAACTTCAACACCTTGTCTCAGGCTTAAGTTAAGGGGAATGCTAAACTTGAGATGATTTTTCTGAAGCCTGTTCTGTGGTGGACAGTGACTTCTTAGAAGGGTCACACTGTGGTGTTTCTGTGTGCTTTTGTCCCAGGCTGCAACATTCTTGGGAGGCTGTGCCTGGTCCTGGTGTAAGGAAAGGGTTTCAGGAATTGAAATCTCTCTCCCATGCTTTGCCCCTGGGCTCAAGGGAGGGATCTTGCCACACTTCTCTAGCTCTTTATTATAGTCATGCTGAGCTTTTTGATGTTGCTAGAACATGACCATGTTTTCTGGTCTCTGTGTGCCCATGTCTCTGCATGACTGAAGCCACTTTTCTGCTGAAACAGTTACTTTATTTGCTGTTTTATACTGGTCTTTATTGATTTTTCTCTTTATCATTAATTTTCTTTAAACTTTGATTTAGTTGTTGGAATGTTGTAGGGTTCCTTCTTGATTTTTCTGTTTTTCTCTTAGTATCTTTTTTCCTCACATGATGACATTTAGCACAAAGTCACATGTCTCCCATATGCCTGCCTGCTTTTGACTTTTCAACTCTTAACTGGCCATTTTGTGTGTCTATTGTCTTAGCTTTTTGTTTTGTTTTCTGAGAGAGAGTGGACCCACACATGGCCCTGGCTGGCTTCAGACTTGCCTTGTAACTGAGGATGACTTTGAGCTCTGATATTTATACCTCTACTGTGTAAGTTCTGCGCTCACCTTTTACCTGGCTTTGGGGTTTAGATTCAGCTGTATTGTTGTAACATTGGAATTTCTTTTTGTGTGTCTAATATGCAGTCAAGCTTAATACATCTAAAACTTCACTCTCAATTTTCCTACCAATTTGTTTTTGTCAAATAAAATTCCATCCTATTATTTGCTCAGACTGGAAATCTTGGGGTTGTATTTTTTCCTCTTTTTCCATCAGTAAATTGTCCGTCTTCTGCCTATAATCTGTATTCTGTTTTTAACATTCTTGCCATTTCTCTTTTCTTTCCTCACTTCTGTCGTGAATTAATCTATTCCTCATCCCCCCCATCTCTAGTCTTTCTCTCCATAGTTAGAGCACAGAAAGAAATCTTGCAAAGACAGAACTAGAAGTCACCTCTTAGTATTTTCCTCTTTAACACCCCCCATCCAATGACTTTCCTGTACAGTCAACTATGAGAATCTGTGTGATTGAACCTTTGCTGATCGCCTTTGTATTGTGCTAACCTCAGTGTATATGCCTTTTCCTTGGAGATGCCTTTCTTAGCTGTTCTGTTTATGAATTCTCCTGCCCTCTGTTAACTTGTATCTTCTGATCTGTTTTATTTTCTTAATGGGACATAGCACTCTCTGAGATTACATTACATTTACTTGATCTTTGCCCCATTTACCAGAAATGTAAGTTTAATGGAAACAAGGACCATATTTTTTTTCTTATTATTTACCTAGAAACTAGAATATTTTAATTATAGATTGGTATACAACAAACTATGTCAAAAAGTTGTGTGTTGACCCCGCCCCCCAATTGTGTATTCTAAGTGTTCAGTTCTAAGATCCTATTTGAATTTTAACTTGTGTGTGTCTTCTCTTGGCATGGATCACATTTTCTCCTCATGGATTTTTTTACTCCTCAACCAAGGGCAGGGTTAAATACATTTGTCTCAGTTTTTATTGAACTTTTATTTCCATTCTACTGTCAGTGATGTGTGTGTATCCCTATTAGACTAAGTTTTTCAAAGAACTGTGTATTTTTATTTAGATTGAATTCCTTTGCAAGGCATTACCTAATGCTGCTTTTATATAAATGAATGAATGAGTGAATGGTCTAGCTAGATTAATAGTCATGTGACCTTGTTGGTTGAAAGACAAAGATGACATAAAATAGAATCATGATTTATTTTTCTTAATTTATATAGCTGATTATACATATTTTTTGTACTTTTTACACTTTTCTAATGTTTGGGAACTTTGCCATAGGATTTTGAGTGTGTTGCTTTGAACTCTCATTTTCCTGAATTCTATATAGCTGATTCCTATGTGAAAGTATGATCATTTTGGAAGAATTTTGGTGCAGCAGTTACAATTCTATAGATTTCAGTACCTTCTGAATTTTTGCTGAAAACATATTTTCTATTTTTATACAATATTTGTAAGTATAAACAATAGTTTTATAGTTCTGTTCTAGACAGCTTTTTCATTATAATTGAATCAGTCTTTCAGTACATTTGAATAAATATTTTAATAGATATTGAATATCATTTGACAATTAGACAATTGATTCTCTTGGAGGAATAAGAAAATAGACAACAATGTTTGTAGAAAGTGTGTAGTATTTGAAGTCTTTACAATAGAAGTTTTTTTTTTTTTTAAAAAAAACACCTTGGTAGAGAAGGAGTTAACAGGTTAGCTCCCCTTGGTTGTTCTCAGCATGCTCTCTTGCCTTTAGGAGTGAGAAGATGATAACATTGGGCCCGGACATGCCTATGTGGAGGTTAGGGTACTCCTGGGGTTTTTGCAGCTAGCTGTGAAGCAAGCTAGAACTTGTTCATCTCTGAGTTCCTTGTTTTTCTTTCAACCCTTTCAGTGCCCTGCAGGAATCATTAAATCAAAACTTCATGCTGATCATCACCCACCGAGAAGTCCAGCGGGAGTACAACCTGAACTTCTCAGGAAGCAGTACTGTTCAAGAGGTGAGTTCTGTCTCACAGCTTCGGAATAAAGGTAGCTCATTATAGCTAAATGCTGACCCTGTTAGAGAGGGCTTATCTGTTCTGGTAGAAATTCTCTGTATGTTTCATTATTGGGTTTTTAATTTTAATTAGCTGGAGTATCAATGCTTACTGTAGATACACTAAATGCCTTGACCTAGAAATACGAATGTTGTAAGTAGGAACCCTTGATAATTGTTAAAACACTCTGCTTCAAACTCTGCCTGTGAGCAGTCCAGTGTTACCCGAAATAGTTCATGGTTTTATAATGATTATTAAAACTATTAATTTGGAAATTGTTGCCAGCATTCATTGTTGAATGTGTTTCTGTTTTGTTTGAAGGTCCCTCTCAAATGTGTCCTGCATTTATATCCTATGCTTCTGTTTTAAACAGGAATTTGAAGAGGCTTTTCTTAAGCAGCTCAGTTCTAGCTTTGGGCAGTATTCCTCAGATGTGAGACTATCATTTAGCTCAGAATATCTGAAAGGAGTCTGTTAATTTTGTCTATTTTCTTCAGTTTGGCTCAAAAGGGCCACTGTTTCAAAAAAAAATATGAGAGAAAAAAGAATACCTATGAGAGAAAGGCACCTTCCTGATATTTCTTTGGCCCCACCCATCTAAAAGCCAATGATTTCTCTCCTTAGGGGAGTGAGGAATGTTGGAGGCTTTGACAGGATTTTCATGCTTAGAAACATTAAAATAGTGACTATTTCATATTTCCTTTCATAGTTTATAAAACTTAAACTTTTTTTACTACTGAATTTTAAAAGACTAGATCATGCAAGATCTTGAATTGCTATATAGAAATTTAAGACCATATTGTTTAAAATAATTAAAATTTATTTTGAAAAACAAATAATTTTTTAGAATTCTTCAAAATGTTTTGGTAATGGCTAGACTACCAAATTTCCTTTTTTTTACATGTTTGATTAATGAATTTTATCTTTTGAATTTGTCACAGAGCTCCTTTTTCTGTTTATTTTTTTCATTAATCACTTGAATAGCTATTATATAGCTAAGCATTAACATTCAACCTTTTATCTGATTTCTAAATTCATCCATTTTATTTATTTGAATTTTCTGGAATTTCATGCTCATATGTTGCAGTTTATTTTTAGTCTTTATAATGGGTATTCTAAGCTATACATTTAAATTTTTAATTTTTTTGAGAAGTCGTTTTTGGTCTAAAATTGAAATATAGCTCTGTGTCAGAGTTATTATAGAATCTTTGACAATAAAATCTCAATCGCATATATGAACATTTAATTAAACAAGGAAATTTAGCTTCAGAGTAACTCCACTTAAGTAATAAATCAAGATAAGATGTAAATTTCACTGTTGATTTATTTTTTTTTAATTTGAAGAGGAACATAATGTATGATAAATATAGGAATCACTTTCTTTTTGGATAAAAAACCCTCTTTGCATTGCTAGTTTAACTAACTTGAGTGTGTTTCCACTTTCTCCCACATGAGGGCAGAAAGTTCTATGAAGCTGATAACCTAAAAATGCCACTCAGTGTTTTCAAATTAGCTTCTCTTATATTAACAAAAAGGAGCATAATGGCCAAGTTATTGTTTGATTTACAGATAATTGGCATATTGCAGCGAGGAGACTTAATTTCACCCTTTTAAATTAAACAGGGAGATTTAAAAAGACATAAAATATTCATTAATGTTCAGTGATTATAAAGTAGTGGCATATATTTATTTTGCCTTTATTACTGTTTCGATGGGAAAATACTGCAAATATTTCCAAAATCGAGTTGGCCATACTGACAAGTTGAAATGTTTAAGCAGTGTTAATGCAATCTGCTCACACCTGATATCCTATGCAGAATGATTCAAAATGACTACATTAATTATTAAAAGAAAATTTAAGATTCTGTAAATGTGCCATTGCGTGCCACAGTTGGCTGAAACTGTTCTCTGGTATATTATTTAGATTATCAAATACATTTTAAGTGTCAAGGACTTGAACACATTGAAATTTTTTTCTTATCATGTTTTAAATATCTTTTAAAAAATGTTCCAGAATCATTTTTAATGACAAATATTCTTATGTATTAAGGATAATAGCTTTTCTTCCTTTTCTAATTTTAAAAAAGAATTTAAAATAATATTTTGAAACACTGGTTTTTAAGAAAAAATGTTGCACCTAATGAATATTGCTTTTAATCTTAGTGGACAATTGCACACAGACTACTTTATTTTGTGTAACTTTGAGCAAGACTGTGGAGTACTGGCTGAGCGTAGCTCCCTGGCTTTTTTTCAGTCCTGTGGGAACCAGTGCTGAGGCTGGTGTCAGGAAGGAAAGTGCTCCTGTGGACGCTGGCAAACCACCGTGCCTTTCCTGCTCAGCTTACTATAAAGCATTTCAGTTGTAAGAGAGAAGTGCAGTCCTGGAACAGTTTGTAGCTCCGTGTTAAGACTATAGTTTGTTTTTAATGAGAAAGCTTATTGATGCTATGTATCCTAAATTTTAAATTAATCTGTCACCATTTTCAGGAATCTTCTTTCAATAGTAAGCCACAAAATAAATCGTGAGCACTATAATTTATAAAGTTGAAAGGAATAGATTGAAAATATCTGATCTGATCAGTTTTCTAATAGAATAATTTTTATTTTCTATCTAAAAACACTTTGAATGTTTTGAAAGTCTTGAATTTTTTAAAAAGAAAGATTTTACAATATTTTTTACTTAGAAAAATAATTAAATGATAAAGACTTAAATGGGCACTAATTGTGACTATTAATTGAACAAAATACATTTTGCAATCACTGCTTTGGAGACTAGTGCTAAGATGCAGTCAGAATCCTGCGGGTTGGTGGCGATGCACTGACAAGTGTTTGCCCGGCCTGCCTCCCAGCCTCCAAGCCGTTGCAACCCTCACAGTAGTGTCATGCTTTCCTCTGGATGCCAGGTGAGGGGTTGGGTTTTGATTTCATTTTTGTTTTAAGATCTTTTCAAATCTTTCCACTCATAATTCTACATGAGGATATAGCAGAAGCCTCTAAAGATGGTTAAGATGGAAAGAGTTGTAAGTGGTTATAAGAAGTAAAATCCTTATTTTTTATGGTAACATAATACCTCATAAAGTTATCAATATTCTAATGACATTTGACAGCCCCTACTCTCTATCAATTTGCACCCTAAATGGGATACTAATTACACTTTAAAATACTAAAATTCCTTCAAAATTTAAACAAGCCTGTCTTTTAACCAGTTTTCTACTCTTGAGAATTGGCAGTTTTAAACCAGTCATTTTAATGATTCTAGGAATTTAAAAATCTGTGGTTTAAAATGCACTTGGGGTGGGCTAAACCAAGGGGAGAAAAAGACTGATTTGCCCCTGCAGATCCTAAGCCCAGGTGTGGAAAAGGATATAAAGTCCCTGAAATCAAGCCAACTCTTTCTTGGAAACTGATTCTTTGTAGTCTGCCTTATTATTGCAAAAGCTTCTGTTAGGCAAATATCTACTTTTTTTTTTAAGGTGTCATACAAACTTAAGTAACAGACACCTGACCCGAAATAACAAAGATAAGAAATCTAAGTCTTTTTAGTTCAGAATCATGGAGTATGACTTATCTATTACAGCGAGAAGTGTGATGAATAGCTATTGGAATTATTTAAATCCTCTTCCAAGTTTCACTTTACCCCAGAATTCTCACTATTCTCATTAATGTTGATTTAGTTCTTAATGGGAATGAAAGGGGAAAATTGACAGCCTACAGAGCCATATCTTACAGGAGCAAGTAGCACATTTCACCACTGGCACCATGTTATACAAACTGAGGATTAAGTGGGAAACTAATTGAGGTAGAATTGTTATCAAGAAGGAATCTAAATAAATCATACCAATTCTTAAAAATAATTGTGAAATCAGGATGTTAATTTTGATTCTGAAAATGTAAGCCGTATGCTATTTGTGTGTGTGTTTGGTCTGTTCTACTTGGTGCTTTCTCATCTTGACAGATGTGTGCCTTGGGCTGTTGTTAAGGCTGGTGGCCAGTAACTGTTTTGAAATTTGTCGTTATTCACAAATTATATTAGTGAATACTTTTCTAGTAGTAAATATATTATAACTTCTTAACTGTTGTGTCTTTTCATCAAATATTTTGAGGTATTAGGTGCCTTTTGGGGGGGGTTGTTTGTTTTCCAGTATGGGGTGGGGGATTCGTGGCAAAGGATTGAAGAAACAGTGAGGTAGCTGAGAACGTTCATATGCAAGAGGGTAAATTAAGTTGTGTGCTTACTTAATTAAAAAGTTTAAGTGGTTTGTTTTTACTGCAAGATAAGTGGCATATATTAGCTCAATTAGAATGAGCAGTTTAATTAGCATATGTCGTTTTTAAACAAGCTTAAAATAAAAAAATGCTATCTTATTAAGAATGAAAGACAATTTTTAACAACCAGGCATTATTCAGCTTTCAAAAAATGAAGAATAAGATGTACATATATTTGATTTCAGGTTACATTTTAAAACAGGTTTGTTGAATTATACTTCTTCAAATGGACAAATAAACAGTGATTATCTTATTGAAATTTTCTGTGTTTCTGTTGTGTCCCTTAGGAAATAAATTTAAGAAATATGGTGTAACTATTTGAAAATGATTTTTCCTTAATCTAGAAATATTTTAGAATAATTTGAAACTTATTTAAAAATGTAAGTATTTTCATCTGTATCTCAAATAAAAATGTAGTCTTGTTAAAAATTAAGAGCATTGCTTTAGCCCTTTGTTACTTAAGGTATTTGTATCCTAATATCTTAGTCTAGCATACTCAATCTGTGGTTCGTGTGTTGATAGTTTTGCAATGCCTGAGTTAAGAGAAATTACATTCAGTTATCAGAAACTAATAAACATAAGACATTTTTTATATGCAAGAAAAGGCAGAGAGTAAATAATTGCACTGGTGACCAATACTGTAATAATCCTGTTTTACAATATGCACTTGACAGGTTGTAATAGTGCTAATTGAAGAGACTAATTCACACTTGCTTCATTCTATTCAAAGGCAAAATCAGCAGCTTGTTTTGCTTTTGACCAGATGGTCCTCATGAACACCTACTGTGCACTTTAAGTGCTTTACTAGAATTACAAAGGCTGGGGGCTGCGTTCGACTCCAAATGATTTGAGAAGGGGGGGACTTCTGTGCTCAATGGATTTGGTGCAAGTAAATTAATTCTAGTGGACCCATTACACACAGAGCCCCCTTTTCAAAGCTGTGAGCCTCCTCGCCTGCTCTGTAGCAATGAGAAAGAGAAAGGCAGATTACTGCAAACAGAAATAAAAAAAAGGGTATGAAAGGGAGAAAAGAGGCCTTGAAGCCTTTCATATCATTTTAGTTTTTCAAGTGCGTTATTTTTGGGGAGGGTGGATGTATGAAAAGCCAATTGGAGGTTTTTTTGTTTTAAAGTGCGCTATTTAAGCACCATGAATATAAGCGCAAGAGCAACAGTTGACTGAGTTTGCTGTGGTGAAGCTTTGTGTCCGAGGATGAATCAAATTCATTATATTCAACTCTTTGTGCTTTAACATGAATGGAGGGTTAGTTTCACAAGACTGTGTCTGTTTAGGATAATTATAATTTAATATTTTCCTTTCATAAAGTTATCACTGTAGATGTCTAAAATTTTAATCAAAGCAGATTTTGTACATTGACTTTGAAGCACCCTGACAGTTTAAAATTCAAAGGAAAGCTTTTTAGTTTTCAAAAGAAAAGAAAGGCTCTTTCTAATGGCATTGAAGCAGAGATTATTATAACTAATTAGAAGTCACACATCTGTTAGCTTTTGGTTTGTGATTTATTTATATATTTGTAAGTAAAACATATACTTTTAAAATACATTGTCATTATAGTAAACCGAAATGATAAAATGCACTTAAAAAGGAACTATTGAGTTCACTATTTTTTGCAAATTTCTATAGTTGCATAAAATATATAATGAAATAAAGGTGTATTGAGTATGACTCAATATCATGCAATTAATAAGTTTAAGCTGAAGTGCATTTTCAAACAAAATACATCCACATTTTTGTTAGTATAATTCTGGCTATTAAATAATCATTATGAAATATTAGCAACTGTAGTTTATTCAAATTTATAGTTATTCCTTAACTTTAAAGGTGTTTATATATAATACTGTAATTTGGAATGCTTTCACTCTAAATATTTTCTTATGACAAAGTATGTAGGTACTATACAGATGATCACATTTAAAAATGCATTTCCTTTGTTTTTCCTTTTTACGAGATAGTCTCATAAACACCTTTAAATTTAAACATGTTAGTCGTTTTTTCATGGTATATTTTAGTGGCATGGATTATCTTTGATAACTCCACACTACTGACATTCTTATTTAAATTCTTTCTAATGATAGCAGTTAACAAAGACAACAAAATCGTATCAGGAGTATAGTGGTAAATGTCTTTTAGTCTTTTTAAGTTTGTAGTGCTTTAATAATGCTGGAATTTATATTTGTATAGTCAGAATATGCTGGTAAGTATGCCTTTTGCGTCTGTTTTAATTGTGTGCTCAGAAATTAAAACATAAAAATGTAAAACTAACCATAGAAATTGTTTTACTTTTCAGAACTCAAAAATTGTTATTTTTCAGACTTTCAACTGAAGAGTGTAGCATGATTTCTTTGGTACTTAAAATAAACTTTATTACTCTGGACATTACTTTTGTATTTTATATAGAAATTATATTTGGAGGATGGAGAAAGATAAAAGGGAATTCCCTCAAATCTTCAACCACAAACATCCAGTGAAATTTATAAACAATAAGGTGTTAATGAATTGGTTTCCTTGGGGAGTAAATATTTCAGGGGAAAAATGGATTAAGGAGAAAAAGGAGCAAAATTAAAGTGAATAAATGTAGTTACTGAACTTTTTTCTTTTTTCTTGTAGATAGAGTAAAGAACTGCTGTTAGACCCAGAGCCTCAATTAGCAGAAGTGATTTGATCATATCTCTCTCTCTCTCTCTCTCTATCTATCTATCTATATATATATATGATTAAACTACGTTTGCTAATATTTCATAATGATTATTTAATAGCTAGAATTATACTAACAAAACTGAATGTATTTTGGTTGAAAATGTACTTCAGCTTAAGGTTATTAATTGTATTACATTGAGTCATACTCAATACACCTTTATTTTAAGTATTTTATGCAACTGTAGAAATTTATAAAAACAAGTTGCTTTTAAGTGATTTTATCATTTAAGTTCACTATAATGAATATATATATTGAGAGAGAGAGTCATTTGTTTAGGTGGGGCTAATTCTCTTAACCAGAGAAAGTGGCCGGATAAATAAATAAACAAGTGAATCCATTTATTTATTTGTTTGTTTGTTTATTTATTTGTTTGTTTATTGAACTGTTGCCCCTAGATTCAGTATTTTTAGTATTAAAGATATTTCAGTATATTTTAGTATTAAACTGTTACCCCTAGAGTGTCACATACATGATTACCTAGGGTTGAGAAAGCCTGCAGATTTCATCATGGACCTCTATAGTAACATGTTATTTAAGATGTGCATTCTTTTAACATTTAAGTATCCTCTAGCCATGCAGTAAGTAACATCCCATTCTTTGGTCTCCCTTCTGCAAAAACAAAGAACCAAATAAACAATAAGTAAATGATAAATGAATATAAAATGTTCATAAACACAGATATGCTAAGATTAGGTATATTAAGGTAAGTTTTACTTGTAGAAAGTCACTTCCATATTTGCCAAAAATTATTTCGACACAACCTACTAATGTCAAGTTATGATATTTTTCTTTCATGTACTATGACTCAGCACTATGTAGTCAACGAATTATTCTTTTCAAACATTATCAGTCTGAATATACTTTGAGAAAAATTCTGTTACTTAGTTTGGCCTCAATATATCTGTCCCCCCGCCTTTTTTTTTTTAAAGGGGAAAAAAAAGACTAAAAGCTCACAGCAAACAATGTATAAATGACAAAATGTATTCCTTGCTTTGTGGTCATTGCGTGACTAGACAGTAGAGCAGTGGATTGCTCTGAGGTTTTACAGCTGCAAGGCAAAAGCATCTGTTCATTGCAAAGCCGTCATTGTTTAATTTTGACACTACTTTTCCATGCATCTTGTACCAAGCACTGGATTAGATGCCACTAAGATGAAATTTGTTTTAAGTTGCTCCTAAAGTGCAGCTGTCCCTGTATGTGGCCTTGTAGCTTAACCAAAATAGACAGACATAGGATCAAACAGAATCTTTGTATAAGGTCACTTGACCAGGCTAAGAGAAGCTCAGAGGAAGAATAGGAATGCTCTTATTTGTTGTAAATAACTGTAAAAACCACTTTACAGGCCTGTTTAGTTTGTGTCTAAGTTTCCAGACTCTATTTAAAGCAATACAATCTTTATTAAATATTGAACTTTTAAAAGTGGATTATAATGTTTAAGTATTAGAGTACTCTGTATACGTTAGCCATTATTCTCCTGTAATAATTTACAAGGGAAAGGATTCAGTTTATTGGTCTCTTAAGTAGTAATTGATTGAAAATAAAATTCATTCTAAAATCACTCAGCTAAATTATTGAAAAGAGGACATTTTTATAGAATGATAATTTTTCTTTAATGTTTCAAGTGAATGAAAAATGAAAGAGCACTTCACTTACCAAGTTTCCTGGGATTGTGTGAATTTCTACCCAGCTGGTCCAAATTGATTGATACAGGGCCAAATATTTGTCTGCCTACATTTCAAAGTCTATAATTTGCTAATGAATTGTGGTAATAATCTTTCATCATACATGAAAGATTTAGCCAAACAATTTGCTAAGTATGTATTTTGATCATAAAATTTTTGGACATACACCAAGCTTTACATCTATTTTACAGCTAATGCATGGGGGTAGAGGGAGGCCAATTGGAAAAATAATACTGAACATGGACATTGATGGGAAGGGATGAAGGAACAAGAAAAGAAGGTACCTTGGAAAAGAATAATGCAGAGAAAGTCCTGTGAATGACAGAGAAAACAAATTATATTTGCACCAACACTACAAAATTGAATTTTAAAAAATGCAAACATACATTTAACCAGTGTTCAGAAATGTTGTATCCAATGTATATCAAGACAAGACATTCTCATGGTGTTATGATTATAGCTATTCCACTCATTATGAATAATTTCCTAGCAATTTGGTGTTAAAAATGTCAAATGTCCACAGATATTGAACCATTGAATGAGTAATACTTAAAACTAAGGAATTGTAATGGTAAGTTAATTTTTTTAAAAGTGATTTGACCAACTTCATAAGAAGCAACGACTAGAAACATTAGGAGAATATATTCCCTTTCAGAGCAAACATTGTACAGAGGACAGTTAGACTTAGTTCTCTGGTTGGAGATAGTGGAATTAAGTAACTTCTCACAAAAATACAGGGCACACCTAAGTATTTTGATAGATGAGCATAAGATGTACTGTTGAGGAAGTCCAGGATTGCTTTATTAAGTAAGAAGGCAAGAAGTTGAACAGAAGTCTGTTACATGCATAAAGTTTCCCTTTCATTGTTAGCAGTCATTGGGGCCATGAGTTTTTCCTATTTCACTCAGTCAGCCTAAAGTAATGTCATCTGTCTATGAGGAGAGTATTACATAACAATGTATTTCCTTTGTTTCTTTTTCAAAACTTCTTACCATTGTAGGTAGATCTTAAAAACAAGGAAATAACTAGCACACCTTGTCTTGTAGAGAGAAAGTATCTATCTTAGAAGATGGACTTGATTTTTATAGATTTTAAAAACAAGCACCAGGAATTTTTATATATCTGCTAGACCTCTTGAATATGTAATATCATACCTTCACAGCATGAATATGTGTTCATTCATATAATTATCGTTCTATTTTTGGTACAGTTCAGTAAATCCAAGGTGGTACCACTACACAATCTTGAGATAGTTAGAAAAGATAGAGATATGTTTCTTACCACCGTTTTATTTTAGATGAAATCTTTTTTGACATCCTATTTTTGACAGCTAAATCTTTATCAATTTAATGTCATAATTCTTATAGGCATATTGATGCCAGATAGTTGCTATAGTAATGTTAATAATGTTTGTATTGGGGATCCTTACTTATTTTTGCCCTCGTCTTATAGAAAAGTTTCATAATCACCATGGAGGAAAAGTAACATGAGAATCACTTAGTATAGCTAATTATATCATAGTGAGGCCTCTTGAGTTTTTATGAAAACTCAATTTTCAAAGTGAGTTGCTAGAGTTATAGATTATATTAAATGCAAACTTTGTTATTATCTAAAGTATTTAACGTTGCATACCTGCACTTACATATTGAAAACGTACCTCAAAAAAGATGTTTATTATGTCACATAATCATCATCATCATCATCATCATCATCATCATCATCATCATGTAATTTAGATATACACTCATTTTATTTTGAGGTAAGTATTCTTTCCCTTTATCCATCATATCTTAATTAAGTACATTTTATTTTCTTTCTCATCAAATTATCTATTTATAATAGCACACATGTATGTACATACACATAGGTCACCTCAAAATGTGAAGTACCAGAAATATAGTAAAGTATCCTAAGAATCCTGTTTTAAGCTAATTTAAATTTTAAATGTGACTTTTATATAAAGTATATTTGCAAAATGAATATAGTTTTTAAGTTAGCAGGCATACATGGCAAACTCAAAATAATGTTGGTTTGATGTTAGTTGGTTTCTTTGTGATACACATCCTTTATTGCCCAAATGTAGTTTGGATGTCTAGGAACTGGTTTTGGAGTTGTTTTTACTTTTTTCTTTTTAGTGACTTCACTTATTCTTTGTTCTCTGAACGGGCAAATTGATTGGTTGAAATTCCCAAAAGTAATTTGAAACCTCTAATGTGGGCCAGGTAGTTATTCATTCTGGGTATTTAATTCTGTGTTATTTAGTTTATATGTCTCTTTTCTGAGTGCTCTCTTTGTATATATATATATCAGATATACCTCATTCATTTGCAGTTATTTTGTTATTTACTTATTTCCCTTATTAGATTGTGTGTGCCCTAAAATAGGAAAAGTGTAAATGTTCATCTCTTAGTGTCAGAGCCTTCCAATTGGTGATATGGTCATGAATAGATGTGCTTAAAGTATAACTACGTTGGAAGAGAAAGATTTGTTAAACAATGAGGTTATTTCTTCCTGAGGCATTTGCAGAAGTAATTATGCAAGTATTTTTGAGTACTTAAGGTTTTTGGATATTAGTGTTGAAATAAGCATGCTTTTTAACACATTTAAAATTTAATTTTGCTTAGTATGGGCGTCATTGTGATGTTTTCATGATGTAGGAGGGTCATCTATCATGGTGTTACTTTCATTGGTTAATAAAGAAACTGCCTTGGCCCTTTTGATAGGCCA
>LOEQ01004166.1:57746-67908 GCA_001685075.1 Bramus lutescens | reverse complement strand
TTAAATGAATACAATTTGTGTGTTGTTATTTCGGGGTATAAGCTAGCGGTGCGGTAGCTGGGCCGTACGAAAAGCAGGCCTGCCTGCTCCCCCTATCACTACATTTTCATCTACATATGTCGTTATACTCAGTACTCACTGGCTCTGCACCTTGGACACTGCCGTTCTTCATCCTCTCACTACTCTCCTTCCTCCTCAAATAGCTACCCTTCTATCTGCATGGCCCGTCTACTCTATTAACCCCTTGTTTCTCCTACCTCCCTAGGGACCTTTCCTCACCTCTCATAGTCCCTGATCTACTTTCTTATTCTAAACTGAGACATGCATATGTACACACAGATACACATTTGAGTATTATTAAATATATATTTAAATCTGTATTTCTCGTATAAGAGAAAACATGCAATATTTGTCTTTCTGAGTACGGCTTATATTGGCTAGTATAGTAATCTCCAGTCCCTCCTATTTTTCTCTAGATATCACTATTTCATTCTACTTTGCAGCTGAAAAAATAAATAATGAAAATGTTATTTATGTATACCATATTCTCATTATTTATTCATGCTGTCTGTATGTTACTGGGCATCTAGGTTAGTACCATAGCTTATGAATAGTGCAGCAATAAACTTGGATGTTCCAGTATCCCTATAGAATGCTGACTTAGAATCCTTCAGGTATATACCCAGGAATGGGTCCAGATATATAGTTATTCTTGTTTTGCTTTTTTGAGGAGCCTCCATATGAACTTCTATTGTGACTGCATGAATTTGTATTCCAATAAACACTATGATCTGTGGAACCAGACCCCTGTTCCTCATGCCACTAACAGGCTATGTAATGGCCATCTATTCTTATGTGTCTTGGCTTTCATTTTACATGTTTGTAGTTTCCATATCTAAAATGAAAAATCTATTTTTGCTGCCAATAATAGGTTTCTAAACCTTAACATGTGTGTACAGATTTTCTGCTTCATCGAACTTTGTTAAATCTCAGCACTTCTCTTCTTTTGTTTTCTACTTATCCCTCTCATCAGCTTTGGCAAATATTTTTTGAATATGGGCCTATTAATGTTCACACATTGTAAGTTTGGTCACTAGTGTGTTCAACGTAAGAGGTGGCACTGGAGAGAGGCTAGTGTAAGGTGATGAAGATATTATGCTTACTGCACTTGGAAGGAATTGATCTGGGTCTTGCAAGGTGAGAGAGGGTATGGAGAGAAGCATTAATCCATAGGCTGTTGCTGTATGGAAATGGGGTAGTATATCACTGTGCTTGATTTAATCCTTGAGTTGGTATTAAAGGGATCCAGTGCTGAAATAGAATCTAAATCAGTGTTTTTTCTTATCAAATAACAATATTGTTTTTATATTAAAATGGACTTTTGGCTTTTTATATTCATATACCAACTCCAAGATATTATAACTGATTTTCATATATAAAAAATCTGCGATATATAAGATTTTGTGAAACTGAGATTTATACTAAATTCAAATTTTATGTGGGTATCAAGATTGTGGTTTCTACATCAGGACTGATATATAAATCAGAAGAATTAGTTTAAAAAGCTCAGAGATGTAACTTTACATTTATGGTCAATTATTTTCATCAAATATAACTTAATGATCTTTTCCGTATGTATTAAGGTATAGGATGTCTGTATGCAGAAGAATCAGCTTAAAGTAACCCATCATCTCTTAAAGAAAAAATTAATTCTAATTTGATCTCTGCACACAAATAGGGGATGCACGTAGAAGCTGGACGTCAACATTACATGTCTTTTTCAACTATCTCTACCTTAGTTTTTGAAAAAGGGTCTAGCTGTAAAATTGCCCAATTAACTGGGCGGTCAGACAGACACACACAGACACACACACATACACACACAGTTTTTTTAAATTTTTATTAAGATACATGTAACAAAATTCCTTGTTTTCTTTATTTTTATTCATTTCAGTGGTATCAAGCAATAAATCACATTGAGGGTAACCATCACTCACAGCCATCTCAAAACTGTGTCTTCTTGAAGTGAAACTCCATCTCTATTCAAAGCTAAATCCTCATTACCTTCTTCCCGCAACCCCTAGCAAACCATCCTTGTTTCTTTTCCTACGAATTCAGTACTATATGTATCTAATATAACAAGGGATCTTTTGTTTTTTGTCTTATTTCACTTAGCTTAGATTCATTCATTTTGTAGCATGTGTTAGAATCTATTCTTTTCTGAGGCTGAAAATATCCTGTTATATAAATATAATGTTTATTTATCTATTGATGGAAAATTGGGTTTATTCTGCCTTTAGGCAGTTGCTGCAGACATGGTGTACATCTCTGAGACCTCATTTCCAAGTTTTGAGAGAATATACTGAAAAGCAGAATTGCTAGGTCAGGAAATTCTGTATTTTAAGTTTTTGATGAAACATTTCTTGTAACAGTGGTTGTCTGTGTTGTAATGAATAAATGTTTTAGTTTTTCCAATTCTTGCCAATACTCATTTTCTGTGTTTTAAGAATAATAGCTAGGTCTGAAGAGATGATTTAATGATTAGAAGCCCCAGATGCTCTTGCAGAGGACCCAGATTAGATTTAACTCTCATTCACATGAGTTTGAGTAGCATTCACAGGGCAGTTCACAACCACCTGTAACTCCAGCTCCAGGGGATCTGCTGTCCTTTTCTGGCTTCCTTAGGTACCAGACACATGTGGTGTGCTTACGTACATGCAGACAAACCCTTATACACATAAAAACATTCTTTACAATTAGCCATTCTTCTGAACACAAAAGCAGTATTTTGTTGTGATTTTTGGCTTGCATTTTTCTAGTGGCTTATAATTAGAAGAACATTGTTTGTTATGTTTGCACTTTTAGGGGAATATCCATTTAAGTTCTTTGCCTTTAGGTGAGGGAGTGCTTTCTGGAGTGAGGAAAATGATCTTGAATTAGGGATGGTTAATAAGAACTTTGTGAATGTACTAAAAATAGCTGAATTGTTCACTTAAATGTAGAAAGTGAATGTGGAATAGCAAGGGCTTACAAGAGAGCTACATTAAGAAAAATGTAAATTGTGCCAAAAAGGAAGATTATTACAAACTCTTAAATGGTGACATGCAGATAAAGGAATAAGATCACCAAGTTTCAGTTTGCTAAGTGTTTAAGTAAAGATAGTTTGTTGTAGCACGAATTCTACTAGGTATTAAAAACAAATTCAGTCATATTAAGTGTGTGAAAGGTGAGAGATCAGAGAAGCCCTGCAGCAGCCACAAGAGAGATCTTTACCTTCACTGAATCCTCAAAAAAAGGGGGGGCGCAATAGGGCGATCTTGTCCACAGACTGCATTTTCAGACTGCAACTGAGCTCATGTCTCCTCAAACCTTATATTCTTCTTTCAACCCAGCCATATTCCTTCCTGTCTCCTCCTCCCTAGTGCTGGGATTAAAGGCATGGGTCTCCCAAGTACTGGGATTAAAAGTGTGAGCTACAACCACCTGGCTTCTAGTGGCTTAGCTCTGCACTCTGATCTTCAGGCAAGCTTCATTTGTTAAAACACAAATGAAATAACAGTGCAGTCTGTTTTTCCTTTCATTGAAGTAAGCCAGGAGAATTCTTTAACTTGAAATTATTGTTATTGTTGTTGTTATTGTTTTTGAGACGGGTTTTTCTCTTTAACAACCCTAGCTGTCCTGGAACTAGCTCTTGTCAACCAGGGTGGTCTAGAACTCACAAAGATCCACCTGCCTCTGCTTCTCAAGTGCTGGGATTAAAGGCATGTGCCACCACCGTCCAGCTTTAACTTGAAAATTTTAAGCATTTCACAGTTGTTTTGGAATCACATTTCATAAGCATTTGGGCTAAATATATGAAAGGTTACCTTTATTACTTGATCTTTATTTTATGGCATCTACTGCACTAGGAGGATAGCATTTCAAGAGGATTGGTGCTAGCTTTTGTGTGTAGCAGAGGTACTATCATGAGAGACTATTTACATCACTGTGGAGTTTCTGTGACTGATTTTGCATGTTGTTTCCATCAATATTTTTGTCGTGTTATAGTAGATATATATTTAACAATATATTTGATATACAGTGAACACTTTGTGTGAAGAATAAATATATTGATTAGTCTATTTAAAAAAATAAAACAAAAAAATTTTTTGTGGCTACAGTGGTACATGCCTGTAGTCCTAGTACCTGAGTGAGAAGTAAGGCAGGAGGATCATTTGAGCCTGGGAGTTCAATCAATGTCAAGTTGGGCAATGTAGGATGGTCTTGTATTAAAAAGCAAACAAACAGCTGCTTTATTCCTCTGTTGTCTGAATCCTGCCACAGAGACTGACCATCCAGACCCAGTGTTGCTTATCTGGATGCAGAGATATACAGTACAAGCTCTAGAAGTTTCTTCCTATTTGGTTGTTCTTCATCAATGGAGTATAGTGGCGGGCGGTTTTGGTGACATTATTAATTGTGTTAACTATTCGGATATGAGGTTCATATTCTACTAAAGTAAATGCACAGAAAAGTTACTTTAGCATTTGCATTCTTAATGTTGGTGACATTGCAGATACATGCAAATATATAGCATTTGTTAATTTTCTCATTTTATGTTTGTCACTGTTCTTACATTTTAGCTGTGTTATGCTTTTATAATAAGTCATATAAGTATTTGAGTAGTTTTGAATTGAAATACAATAAGAATATTGACCATATATGTTATGTAAGTAGTAAATCCTTAATGATAGTAGATTAAAGCTACAGTATTGGGGTGGTAATGAAGTTGTGAATGCATTTCAGGTACTTGAATTTGTAGAGAGAATTCTTGGCTACTTTATTTTCAAGAGCAGATTGTGACCCAATACTTAAAATAACAATCTTCAACTGTGGCCTTAATGCAGATGTGATCCAGTACTTAAAATCCAGTTTATTTACCTGTGGCTTTAATGCAGAATTATAAACATGAAATTCTCCAATTTGAATTTAGAAACTAAAATATTCTTCTTTTTGGAAGCAAATATTTAATCTCTGTGGCTTACTACCGAGGAAACATTTGTACAGTTTGGAAAGAGTTCTGCCAGTTCTTGTATTCGGACAGTCAGACTTTAGAATCCACACTTTGCCTACACTGAGAAAGAGTGAGACCATGGAAAAAAAAACCTTAATTACTTAACTCTGAACTTGTGTACTACCAAATGGTGTTGTCAGGACCAGAGATGCAATGAGTTCTGCTTTTTATGTCTTTCACTGTACTTAAATCGTTTCTTTTCCTGTTCCCTTTGCTCCCTCCAACCCCTTATAATTGTGGAAGAAGAGGCAGAAAGAGTGTAAAAGCCAGAACTTACTCACTTTAAAAGTCTAACTTTCTAGCCAAGATGTTAAACCTGTACATTACTTTTTAAAAAAAAAAAACATGTACATCACCTAATTCAAGTTCATTCTTCATTCTTCACACCCACTTTTCACCGTAACTCCAGCAGTATCCCATTACTGAGTCTTACTTTATTTGGGTCTTACATTTCTAACCCAGTCTCGTCTTCACATAGCAACCTGAGTAATATTCTTAAAACATGTTAGGCTGGAAATGTAGGAGTAATCGAGTACTTGCCTAGCAGGTGCAAGGCCTCAAGTTTAATCCTTCACACTGTTAGAAACCCCACTTTTAAAGCCACTGGACTATCTCAACTGAAACTAAACTCAAATTCTTTAACATACTCTACAGAGCTTTTCATATGAACTGATGGTTTTACATGGCTGGTCTCTTTCTGGCATATTTTGTTGTTGGATTTGTTTGGCTTTTCCCCCTCACTTAACCACCATAAGGTATTACATTGGCTCCTTTATCTAGATGTTCAGGTCTCTGTGTCTCATCGTCTTTATTCTGGCTGCTCTTTCTATCTGGGGCGTTTATATGACTGACTCCTCAGTCTTCAGATTTCTTCCTTTATCACCATCTGTCTGTCCCAGTCTAAGTAGGTTTCTATTCCTTGTTAGCTTTTTTCATTCAACATAGTTTATATCTGTCATAGAGAAAGGATCACAAATTATATGTTTACATACAAACAAGACTGTCTCATTCTTTGGCACATCCTTAGCACCCATATGGCATTTCATTTACATTTTGATAAATAAAGCTTGCCTGAAAATCAGAGAGTAAAACACACGCACTGATCAGCCTTACAGACCAGGCAGTGGTAACACACATCTTTAATTCCAGCAGCCACACTAGTTGTCATAGAAACCAGGTAGTGCATGCTTTTAATCCCAGTGGTACAGGCTTTTAATCCTAACCCTAGAGAGGATTATAAAACTGGAGGAAACAGCTATCAGATACAGTCTCATTCTGAGATTCCTGGAGGCAGGATTGCCATTTTTGGACTAATGTTGAGGTAAGAGCCAGTGGCTGACTGTTTTATATTTCTGACCTTCAGGTTGAATCCCAATTTATCTCTCTGAGTTTTTATTAATCATGCTTCAAGCACCTACTTGAATAGCTGCAATAAAATGTTACTGACTTTAAAAACCTCTTGAGTAAACTCACTCTTCCTTTCTTTTGATCTAGCACTTTATACTCTCTCTGTAACCTGCTAACTGATCTTGAGTAAGTTATTCAGCTCCCTTAGCCTCAGTTTTTCATCTTTGATGTAGTGACATAGCTCAGAATAATATTTTATAAATAATTATATTAGTGCAATTAAAACTCCACACAGTGCTTGAAAAATAAAGCACTTACAATTTATTAAGAAAATCTTTTAGTGCAGACTTGAGCAGAGAAAGGAAGATGAAGAAAATAGGGAGGAAGGAAAAAAGGAGAGGGAAAGAAAAGGGCAAGTTCAGGAAGGACAGTTTGTGTGGCTTCAAGAGAAGATCTTCAGCACTGCTTGGATCCTTGTTCTGGCCTCCTCCATTTATAAAACAACCATGATTGTTCTCTTTGTATCTGAGTATTGTATGTCCTTGTTCTGTTTCAGCCGCTTTTATCTTTCATGTTCCTATCTAAAAAGTTCTTAAGACTTTTCTCAAAGGCTGTTCCATCCAGAGAAAAAGATGACTTTCTTTTTCCTCTAGGCTTTTTCCGCAAGAGCCTGACTGTATAAAGGAAATATTCAGTACTGAAGGTCTTCCTGCTATGTGCTAAGCACCTGGCTAGTAGCTCACAACAAATAGATGATTTGCATGTAGAAATTTTATCTGAGCTTGTAAATATGTTAAAGATGAGTTATTAAGTGTCTCCGACTTCATCATGTCAGTGGCCTTAAAAATAACTGAAAAGAAGGAAAGGTTGATGTTGAACCAGGGTTTCAGAGATTTCAGTCCATTGTCTCCTTGTTTCTAAGGTTATGGGAAGCAGAACGCCATGATGGTGAAGACATTGCAGATCAAAAGTGCTCACCTTGTGGAGCCTGGGAAACAACCTGGGGCCGGGGGAAGCAATCCTTCAAAGACACTTTCTTGGATGGATTCTTCAAAATAGGCTTTACTGCCCGTAGTTCAGTTACCTTCCAGAAATCTGTTTAAATTTGACTTCATCATAGGATTAATCCATTGGTGAAGGTAGAACCCCCCTGATTCAGTCCTTCTGGACCTGACTGTCAAGTACAAGGCTTTCCATAGATGAGCCTTTGGAAAGGTACTTTAAATCTAAAGCAGTCTGTAACAACAATCTAGTGGTAGATAACATGGACTGAGGTTAATTTTACCTATATGACTGAGGGAAAGACTTTTTTTGGGTCTATCTGTTATAGAGTGGTTGACACATGATAGTCTAGCGCTAAGCAGCATAAGCTGTTTTGATTATCTGATTTCTTCTGAGCTAGTTTTCTTGTTAGTGAGATGCAGTAGCAGCTCATAAAATGGGAATAGTGTCCATCTTCTGCCGGTCTGTAATATTAGTAGTGCCTTTTAAAATTTGCATCTCCCATTACAGGAAAATTAACTGAATCAGATTTGGTCATGAATTTATCTTTAAATAAATAACTGGTTGTGAGAGAGGATAATGATGTTATTAATTTTGAAAGATGGGGTGAGTCAGACCTTTCGAAGTGTAGTAGAATGTCTTCAGAGATTTTAAGTTGGGAAATCACACTATCCTGTTGGTTTTTTTTAAATGTTGTATATAGATTGCAGAAGGCAAAAGTGAGTGACAGAGATCACCGAGACAGTGTTGTTATATTCCAACTGGGAGATAATAGCAGTCTTGTTAGGGATGAAAATAGGTAGATGACAAACGCAAGGGGGATGACAATGATTTATAGATTTTTTATTTAAGTTATTGAGCAAGTGGTAGTATTCTATTTCTGAAATGAAAGAAAACTAAGTATAGTTTCATTTGGGTTATATTATCTTTGCATTGTCTGTTAAATACCCAAGTGGAAAAGTAGGAACATCATTTGCACAAATCTGTAGGCGCTGCTTTTATCTTCTGTAATGTGTGGGGAAATTGCCATCTCTTTAAATGGGTTACTAGGGTATGTGTTAGTGTAAGAAAGTGTGTGGGACTGGATGATTAGTTAAATCAATAAAGCAGTGAACGAGGTTGATCATTTGAATCTAATTATCTACACCTTTTAAATAATCAGAACTGATTTCTCTTGTAGCAGCCACATGTAGCGGCCAAATACCATGTATTGTTAGTCATATTGTTACTATAAAGAATCTGGTATAGAAAATGTATTTCATAAATCTTAACTAATTTTACTTGATAAATTGTACAGTTCTTGCCCTCTTCCATGTGGTTTGCTCATAAAAAATTGTGGGTTTTATGAAGTGCATAGGCTGTAGAAGAAAGGGATTCCCTATAGAACTCTAGTTAGTGAAGTTGCCTTTGTTATGTACTTACCATTGACATATTGAGCTTGCTCCTCAAAATGTGCTTATAATCCTATCCCTTCTGGCTTCCTTAGAATAAAATTACTTTATTACCTAATCCCTATATACTTGTTTATGAGGCTAACACTCTTTGGACTTAAGAATGACTAGTAAAATTCCCGATGTAGTTTTAGGTTTTGTATTGTAGTTTTTAGGTTAAGAGGAAGGGGGATTAAAAGAAGTTATGCTGTCAGAACTGAGCAATGAAAGGCTTGAACTCAATTGTAGTTTTGAATGGATAACAGCTTTATTAAATAGTCTTAAAATATGAAAATGTAAGTTGGTGCTTTCTCTTTTACATATTTGGTTTAATTTGTTTCACAGTGCACACTGTCCTAAATTTATTATAAACAGAAATAAGGACATTGTCATATGCATTTTGATTACAAAAGTTTAACAACAAAATTTCCATCACAGTGGTTTTTTAAATTTATTCCAGAAATATAAGAATAGCATTTTTACTGTAGATGAATCAGAAATGTGTAAATCTTAAAAAGTGAAATACAAAATTTTCTGGCTTATATGGATATTTAAAAGATAAGTACCTGGAAATGGAATGGTAGGTTGAAGGGCACATTTATATCATTTTGTTACTTCCTGATTGTCCCTCAAAGAAAGTTTGCCTAGTTCTTTATCCTCCAGCCTTATGCTAGCATGCTCTTTATATGTACTAGAGTATTCTCACCAGCTACAGACCATATAAATATATTTGTGTTTTGCTTAGTTGAAAAGATAGAGTGGTATATTGTTTTAATTTTCTTAATTACAAGTGAAATTGAATGGGGTGACTTAATAATAATAGTTTTTTTCAGCTTTTGATAAGTTTTATACTCTTTATGTTTTAGATGCCTCAACTATAAATGGCATGGAAGTAGTTGTTTAATCTGTAGATTGCTTAGAAGACTACTTAGAAATAGTGTTACTTAAATGCCTGATAAACTAGAAACTAGTTAATAAGTTTTAATACATATTGATTATATGCAACTATTTAACCCTATAGGATCTGAACTGAAATTCAAACAATAATATCTAAAGTTGCATATTAAGTAGTCCTTTAGAGACTATGATGTAGTGAAAGGGGAGCAGGCCTGCTTTTCATCCCGCCTGGCTCCCGCACAGCTGGCTTATGCCCCAAAATAACAACACACAAATTGTATTCATTTAAGCACTGCCTGGCCCATTATATCTAGTCTCTTCTTGGCCAACTCTCACATCTTGCTTAACCCATTTCTATTAATGTGTGTAGCACCATGAGGTGGTGACTTACCGGGAAGATTCTAACCTACGTCCATCTTGGGCCGGAGCTTCA
>LOEQ01004166.1:38546-57653 GCA_001685075.1 Bramus lutescens | reverse complement strand
GGCCTATCAAAAGGCCAAGGCAGTTTCTTTATTAACCAATGAAAGTGACACATAGACAGATGATCCTCCTACATCATTTCCCCTTTTTCTGCCTACATCACTATGAAATATTTTTTCTGAAATAAGCTGAATAAAAAGGAATTATTTTCATTTTCAAATCTTTCTATGACTGAACTTTAGACAACTAGCACTTATTTGGAGTGTTGGGGTGGTATTGTGATATATTCGGGGAAACAGATTGTTGAGGCTGGAGAGAATAAAGTTCAAGTCAGGGTTGTCACACAATAAGCCAGGTTGGTTTTTATCCCTCCAAGATTGATGTGAGCATGAAATGTACAAAGTACCTGGATCGATGATGCCCTGGCACTCAATAAACGAGAGCTGCAGTCATTATAGTTGTTCTTCTCTGTGCCTCCCAATTCTTTATTGATGTCTTTAGCGTCCTAACTGTCACACTGTAGCATATGTGCTTGGTTCTGGGTATAATTTTTAGAGGGCTGGAAGTTCCTGTGAGATCAAGAGAGCACATCTTTATTTGTTTTTATGTTTTTCATACAGGGCTTTGCAAACTGTCAATACAAGATTATTGTTTGCCACTGCTTGGAGATAAATTTGAACTATTGCCAATATTTCAAAGCTAGAATTTTTCACTTTTAAAACAAAACCAACTAACAGAAACTAGATCTTTTGACTTATCTGAAAGAACCAAAAATTTCTCGTGGTTCCAGAGCTTTTATAGCAGCAGCTGGCTAGCCTCAAGTGGTCTTGGGTAGGACATGTCCATCAATTGATAATAGCCCCTAACAAACCAATATGTTTCTTTAAATTAATACTGGCCATTTTCCTGTCATGTTTCTCTGTATTTGTTACTTGCCTATGGTAGTTCTAGACAATCACATTTGAGACTGCTGCACTGGTGACTGTAAGGGAATCTAGAACTTAGGAAATGCTTGATGAATGTTCTATAGATGAAGGAAAGAACCATATCCACACAGAAGTATAGAAAACACACAGGTGTTTCACCCTGAAATGCACAAGCTCAGAGGTCAAGCTTTCTGTACCTTTGCAATAGTAATATCTGTTCCCATCATCTTTTCTTTGACAGTCTACAGCATAAAGAATGAGTTGTAATGTTGAGGTGTCAAAGACCAGTGCTCAAGAGTCACGTGGCTTTCATTGTTATGATTGTCAGGCTGCCACACTTTGGGAGGATGGACATAATTGAATTTACTCAGTACTGCCATAATGTGGTGAAACATGACAAAAATATAACATGATCAAATGCACTTTCTACTTATTTTGGAATGCATGACAATATCTATTCACTTGAGGAAAAACATACAAACAACACCCAACTATGTTTGAAGACAAGATATCTTTGATCAGAATCTCTGAAATATCTCTTTGAGTTAGCTATTACTAGAGTAAACTTTATTAATTTGTACATGACAGTAATTTGGAATTTATGTTTATTTAGTCTCATTGAACTAAAGCATGCTCCAAATCTATGAAGGGAGAGTTTGCCAAGGAAGAGAACAGGATGAATAACATTTCTTCTGTAGGGAGTGTGGTTAGGTTGGGTCTGGGGGACGAAAAGATGATTACAGAAAAAAAATTAATTTTCTGGTTTTAGTTTTTAGGGAGGTGTTATGATACCGTAAAATAGAAAATGCCTCAGTGTCCTGTAGATTGACTTTTTGATCCTAATTCTGCTACTTAACTTGGCATTTGTGTGTGTCCTCAGTTTATTTTGTAAAGAAAGAATAAAGGCTACATTGATCTTAATTATCAGATAATATATAAATGTATGTAAATCACTTGACAGATCCTTTGCATTTCATGTTTTCTCTGCCTACTTTGTACCTTTTATCAAGATTTCAACCCGTCTTACATAGAAAACAACTAGAAGGAACCTATTACCATCCTTTGTAGCACTTCTCTAATTATTCGCTCCACCCACTCCCACTTGTCCTTCCTTAATAACATACACTTACAGAATGAGTATAAGCTCCATGAAGGCAGAGACTCTGAGTAGTCTCTTAGTCACTATTATAGATTAATCCCCTTTTTACATTAGATATGCAATACACATTTGTTGTCTGGCTGGACAACTGAATGAATGCGCATGAATTATTAACACTCAAGTGAATATGCTTGATAAAGCTGGAACTGAGTGTTCAGTTTGTAAATCCAAGGGGGAAATTCTCTTTGCACTTGTTAGTAGTGTCTGTATATATTATTCCTGATAAATACAAATTAATTTACAGATGCACAGTAACCCTTCTAATTTATGTGTTTTTTAAGATTAATAAAGTGATGATCTACTTTATGTAAGGAGGCAGATTTTTTTCTGAAAGATTTGTCTGTTTTTTAATTATGTGTATGTGTATGGGAGTGTGCACATGAGAGCGGGTGCTTCTCAAGACCAGAGGTGTGGGGTCCTTTGGAACTGGAGTTGTAGGCAGTTGGTAGCTGTCTGATAAGGATTTTGCTTGCAGAAACAGAAGTTTGATACTAATTCTTAAGTATTGCTGTTGTCCCGTCTATACTTTTCTCCATTTTCTTCTTTTAAAAATTTACCTATTTTATTGAAAAAAAAATCCTATGTCCTGTGTATGCATATTGTAAGCAACTATTTACATGTTTTTGTTCTAACTACATTAAGTTCCTTAATGGACTATAAGAGATTTGCTTCTCAAACACCCTTGCATTTTCTTTGCTAAACTGAAGGCACTTAGGTAAGAGGTGTTCAGTAAGTATTTCCTGAATAAGGCAGGGCTTGAATTTGAGGCTGGTGGTGACTATAGTATCCCTTACACCTTCTGTATCTTCTAAGCCTACCAATGCATAGCTTAAGGATTCTGCGCTCTTTCCGGTCCTACAATAATATTTTGATTATAACTCTGTAAAATAAAAATCCTGCCAGGAATACCTACTTTATTTATTGTAGTAGTATCTAAATTATTCTATAGTCATTCTCAGGTAACCATATTTTTTGAGTGAAGAAATGATGAATACTTAGTCTCTAAGCTAAATAATGTGGCAGTTACCTAAGTCACAATGAAAGAAACTTTTGTCTTCTTGACTATTTAGTGATCGTAGTATAGCTCATTGTTGCTCAAAGTTATTTTCATTTTCAAATTTCTCTTCAATTTTGGAATGCTAAATACTTCCTTTGATAGTTCTTAGATACCTTAAATTAACATTATTAGAACAATAAAGGTGTCACTATGAAAATAATTCAGCTACATGATTTATACTTTTTTTAAAATGTATTTATTATGTATACAGTATTCTGCCTGCTTGTATGCCTGCAAAAAAGAAGAGGGCATCAGATCTCCTTGTAGATGGTTGTGAGCCACCATGTGAGTGCTGGGAATTGAACCTGGGTCCCCTGGAAGAATAGCCAGTGCTTTTAATCTCTGAGCCATCTTTCCAGCCCCTGATTTATACTTTTAAAGATACATCAAAGAATATAAAGAAATAAAAATGAGGTAAAGCGTGTCAATCTTTTCCAGATATAATTTTGTTTCCTTAGATGATCTACTTCTTTGTCATTTTAATATGTAGTACCATAGGAAAGCTACTTGCCATCAGTAGCAATTTAAGTTTAAATTAATTAAAAAGTTTGAAAAATTAAGAATTCTATCCCTCAATCACATTTCAAGTTTTAGTATACGATCATATATATAACTCTACCCTTTGTGCTATCTCATTGTCATTAGAGGTTTTTGTTTAGACTTTAAATGGATTTTATCTTTAAAATACTAACTTTCCTTAAAATCTCATTTTCCGTATGTATTTATCAAGTATGTATTTAGATCAACATTTCTTCCCTTCTTTTTGCTCTATCACTTATCAAGATGGTCAACCCCTGAAAATTTCACCATTTTTTAAAACTCAGGATATGGTTGAAGTAATGCCGTACTTATAAAATAGCTTGACAATGTCTCCATGTACCTCTTCTGTCATATACAGTGAAAAAATAATAAGTTGTGATTTTCTTCCTTTATCTTATTAAGTAAATTATATGGTCATTTTTTATGGAGCTTCCATAGTTAGAGATGTAAAACAGCAATTTCTTGGTTCTATAGCATGACATAGTTCAGAGCTGAGATTAGAGAAACCCCGTAGAGTTGTTAATACTTGAGGGCATCCCCAACTAGAAAAGTATGTGAATTTAGGCATGGGAGGAAGGAAGGATCTGCTTTAAATTTAGTGTAGGGTCACTGAATCTTAATGATAGATTAAACAAGGGAGGTAGAATAATGAATAGGGGTTTGCTGTGTGTAGCACTAATACCAGAAGTCCATGGTTTGTGGCGGTTTTTATGTCCTTTCCCATATGGTTTTTGAATAGAGCAGGTTATGGCAGGGATGAGCTAAGGAATAGCTTTGTTAATGAATAAATAGGAATAATATTTTTAAACAGGAGACCAGACAGTTTGTTTAGAATGTGTACTTATTTAATGAATCATTTCGTTAATTTTTTCCCATCAAGTGATAATGCTAAAGTGTTCCTATTATTTTCTTTCTAAATAAGTTATATCTACATTTTAGATCTAGCCTTAACAGTGAAACCCTCGGGTTAGGATTTTTTACTGCCTTAATTAAAAGCCAGTTAACTGGAACTTCTGAGCATTGGCAGCCTCATTCCTTGAAGTTTGACGTGTATTAAGCTTTCATTTATAGTGTCCATTCACTTGGCGTTTGGAGCCAGCTTCCAGCTCTGTTTCATTCAATCAAAGTTAACTCGGTGTGTAATTTTGTCCTTACCTTTTGTAACTTTGCTCTTGGCCAATGCAGCTACTTTTCTGAAGATGATCTCTTTACTCTTTCACCTACATCTCTCTTAGAATAATGATGAGATTTGATCATGAAAATTGACAAGTTAGAATTTTAAAGTCTGATCAAATACACTATTAAATATTGTGGGGGCTTTTCTTTGGAAAAACTTGGTTTATGTTTCCTAAAGGAGAGATTAAATAGGTTGTCTCTGGTGCCCAAGTTAAGCAGAGTCAAGGGAAAAGCAACTCTCCTGACTCCAGAGCTCCAAATGCAAACACTGGCCTAGTTGTTCCCAAACTTTCTTCTTGATGTGGGTGACTTGAATGGCTTATTTTCACTTGATGAACCACACCCCCAGGCCACTTTAGTATTCATGGCAGACCTCAACACTAAGTCCCTTTGTTGTCTTTGTTATTTGCATTTTTTTTTGTTAAAAAGAAAAGATAAAATTATTAGGGACCTGATTATAGACTGAAGTTCTATTGCTGATGGTTCCCACCACTTTTTTTCACGTCCCAGAGAAAGCAAAGGCTAGGATGGGCAGTAGAATACAGAAAAGCAAACATAAACATCATGTCTGAGCTTCAGTGTGATGCTGCCAGAGTAAGAAGGGGTTTTCTTTGGGAGGGGGTGTTGTTGTTTTTCCCACATTACAAAAATAGTTATTTGCCAAAAACATAATCAACATTTAACTATTTTGAAATACTTATTCAACTATCTTCTTTTTAAGAATGTTTAAAGTCTGCTTTATCATTGTAACTTAGGTATTAACTAAATGTTGGATATTTAAGCATGTAGCTTAATTTGTTTGTATCTATACATAGCATAAGCATGCTTTAACTCACCTGAAATAAAAAAGAAATTCTATTCTATTTAAAAAAATTAAGATGTGCTGCGTAGTTTAAAAGCATTGCCCACATTCTCTTCCTATACATACAATTTCATTTTAGAACTCACAGAGGTTGCAAATATAACATAGTCATTTCTACGAATTTCTCAGAATTTCTAAGATTTCACTTAGTCAAATCAAAGGCATAGAAAAAGAGTTGGCAAGAGTGTCCATGGTGGGGAGGGGGGAGGAAGAGAGAGAGAGAGAGAGAGAGAGAGAGAGATTCTTTTACTCCAGTTGAACCCATTGAGGGAGACTCAGAAGGCATTCATTGGTCAGTGATGATAAGGTGTGTTTGCTGACAGTCATAGGATAAAGCTTACTTAGTATTATCTTAATATTCTTTTCTTCTGCTTTGGTTTAATTATTTTGATGATGATTATGATGATGATTGTCAGTCTTGCTGTTTCTTTCTCAAGTGTCTGTGACCTCTTGGAAGCAGCTGTTGGTTATGTAATAATAACTAGTTGCTAATTGCTCTGGCCGTTTTTCTTTCTAAATAGCACTTAATAGTACAAGAGTTGAGAATCAGTCACTTTACTTTATTGCTTGTTCAATATGACAGATGTGTAAAGGTTTTCTTGCTTTTGTGATAGAGACTGCCTGTAGTTGGTCACTCTCACTTGTTACTACTTAATGACCACTGTTTAGCATATGTGTGAATGGTCTTATAGAAAAGGCATCAATGTGTCTATGTGGTAGTACATGATAGTAATCCCAGTACTCTCAAAGTTAGGCTAAGCACGGACGACCAGGCCAGACTGGATTCGGTAGTGAGATCCTCTCTCTTGAAGAAGATAAGAAAAGATTTCCTTATTTAAAGTTATAAAAGTGTCAGGTAGAAAGAATTTTAAAATAACTTACCACAACCTTTTATTTTACAGACAAAATGCAGGTTAAGAAATCGATTGTAATTATGAAAGAATCTCAACCCTAGAGTTTTTTAGGGCTACATTAGACTATACTCACATCTACTAAGTGGAGGAAGCTTGAATCAGTTATTTTATGTGAGCTCAGTTTCTGTATTTGTAAAATAAAGTTAGTAATAATAATAAAAAAGAGAGGATATGAAGTGCTCTGGCCTCTGTACTTGTTTTACAACATTGTAGAGAAAGTTTATTGAAATTGGATAATTTTGAGTAGTATTGTATAATATGTACTCAGGAATGTGGAGAATGTATGACATTGTATCACCAAATCTTGTGTGTAAATTATTTTGATAGAAAATTACAAAATAAGAGAATCATTGGAAAAATCAAAAGAACAATAAAAGGACAGGTGCAAAAAATAATACAAGTAAAGGTTATTGTGGGCATGATACATTAATATAAACTAGGAACGTCTTGCTGTTAGTGTTTGGTCAGTTTCATACCCCACTCCTATACTAAGAAACATCCAGTAATTAACAGGACTACTGAAATAAAACCCCAGGTTGTTCTGGTACAAGTTTCTTTACTTTGAATAAAAACATTTTAAAAACTCCTCATTAAAGATGAAAACTATAAAATTATACAAAATATGAAATGAATCATAATATCATGACATAGAAAGGATAAAATTATTTGTTGTATATCTATGGTTTTCTATGAATATTATAGTATGGATATGTGTATACATATATGTATATATTTAGTAAGCAACAAGAACATTTTTTAATTTTTCCTTTTTTTCTTTTTTTGTGGTACTGGGAATTAAACATGGGGCATTGTGTATAATAGGCAAGCACTCAGGCTGTATCCTGAGCCCCTAGCTTTAAAAAATATTAGCATTTATTAATTGCACATAATAATGAGTTTGATCATGACATTTTCATACATATGTATAATGTATTTCCACCATATTCATTCCTTGCTAGCCTCCCTTGTCCTTTGTTTCCCTCCCTTTCCCACTAAGCTCTTTTATCTTTCCAGTTAGTCCCTCATCTTTTTTCGTATCTTGTTTTTAATTGATTTTTTAAACCAGTGAGTTTCATTAGGGTCTTTTGCAGGGACAAGTATTTTATACCATTGGCTACACCACAGAAGAAAATTTCCCAGGGAGGGGTGAAGCCTTTTTATCTCCTCTCCCTTCCATGACAGTGTGTGTTGTTAGTCCCAATCTTGAGCTATTCTGCAGGTAATTATATCTGCTGTGAGTGCCAGAGTGCTGCATCTCTGTTATGTCCAGAAGTCAGCCTTCCACACCTCTCCTCTACTTCTATGGCTCTTACACCCCATCCCCCCACATTCCTTTCTGTTTCCTGAGCTTTGGAGGAGGTGATAGATGTCCTGTTTATGGCTGTAGCCCCCATTTTTTTTTAACATCTTAAAAAGTTAGCAGTATTATCTTCTACATCAAGAAGTAGCTTTTTTCCCATGAAAAGGGTCAGGTAACATTTTAAAAATTTCAAAATATTATAGCGTATTGGATCTACTCTGCTAACCTGGCAGTACAGAAGCAGTCAGAAACCATATGAAAACAAATAGGAATGATGATGCCCTAGTGTGATTTGGTGGTAGAAACAAGCAACACAGGTTTACTGGCCTTTGGGATACACTTTGTGGGTCCTGCTTCAGTGTTATAAAAAGTGGGGTCATTGAAGTCGATGGAGCCCTTTTCTCTTACTTCATGTGGGCTTTAACTCAGTATTTAAGGTGCTGGAATCTCACAGCAGGAAATAGTCGCTGAGTGAGTGGCTCCAGTTTCTTTTCTTGTAAATTCAAAGAGGGAAATATATGGATAATAGATGTCCAAGTCTTAGAAATTTTATTCTAGAAAGTGTAAGTGAGAAAGACAATTGGTATGATGAGGCAGAAATGGTCCCTAAAGCTGCTGGATGGCTCTGTAGGTCTGAGACTGGCTAGGGGAGAGCACATCCACCATGTGTCCAGGCACCCTTAGTTTGGGGCAAGTCCTCCTTGCTCTAAAACTGCCTGACTAGTTACTCTCTCTTCTCTCAGCACGGTCACTTTATTGTTGCATATTTCATTCATTTAGCTATCTTCTGGATTAGGTTGTACCAATTTTGTGTTTGGTGGTCAAGGCTAAAGTGAATATGCTTGCATCTGCATATTTGGTAGCATGTATACTATCCTTGAAATTAGCCAGTGCTTCTGTCACATCTTGTTTTACCCATTGAAATTTAAAATCAAAACATTTCTGACTTACAAGTACTTTCTGGTTCATGCACAATATTTTGTCTTGTCTTTTTTGTTGCCCTCTGTTCTCTTGGAGATCTGACCCAGAGCTTTGCCTATGCTGGACACATGCTCTACCAGTAGTAGACTAGAACAAACTTGAACCAGTGGGACTTTATAGAATGAATGTCATCTAACATGAGACTCCTGAAAATGTTCTTATATTGTAGCAGCTATTTCAATGTTTTACTTAATTGATATTTTCCTTCTGATGGTACAAACTTATTAATTTACTTCATTTTATGTGGGGGGAAATTTTAAGAGAATTTATTGAGTACCTGCTGTTTTATTCACCATAAGCAATGCACCACCCATTTTCTAGCATGAGCTCACTATGACAGAAATAGGTGGAAACACTTGTTACTTTCCACAATGTCAGAATTTATTGAAGGATAGTAAATTTATAAGGTTCAGGGAGTTCAGTGATAGCAGTTTGCTATCTAATCCCACCTACCTTACGGCATTTCTAGAAATTTATTCATTCTTAAAAAGGATAGGGCCCCTTAAGCATGGACTTTGAAAGGTTTAGAAATCAGTTAACTAAAGAGAGGTATGGCTGCCTGGAGTACCCTGTATATAAAATTTCCAATTCTTAAGCTTCAGGACATGTTCTTACTCATCGTACAAGGCCCCAGAGTGTCCAGCTCACTGGGATGCGCAGGGCCCAGGAATATGCATCTCTAATTCCTTCAAGTTGATATCACTACTACTTTGAGAACTAGTGTCATAGAAAAGTCATTAACCTCGTTTGTTTATAATATTATTTTCAACTTCACAATTTCTCTAGAATCTCTTTTAATCCACTAAATTCTTAATATTTAGCTGTTTAACATTTGTGCTGTATAGACTGTTTTCTCATCTATTATGGATTTTTATAAGTCTTTCAGAATTATGTTTTGAGAGCTAGGGATATAATTCAGTCGGTAAAGTGATTGCATAACATTCATGAAGCCATGGATTATTTCCATGGCACCACATAAGCCTCTTGTGGTGGTATATACTTGGTAATGGAGGCAGAAGGATCAGAGTATTTGAAGTCAGCCTGTTCTATATAGTTCTAGGCCAGCTTGGTATACCAAGACTTAAGAAAAAAAGTCTTTTATCTTTAAACGTAGACTTAACTTATTTAAGTAAAGATATAAACTTAGGTTTGTTTAAATCCACAACTTAAGTTAGTTTGGTTTACATGTAATGTATTTTTTGTAGTTTTTACAGTATTTTTATTCGCACCAATGTTTCAGTATAATTATCATGTTTCTAGTAGAAATGCTTAATCTTATATTCGTTAGTTTTTCATGATGGCCAAAGTCCATTTCAAATATATGTGTTTAAGCTAGATTCTGTACTTCATTCTTTTTATTACCATCCCAATAATCTTGTAAAATGCCTGCTGCCCTGTTTGTAGGGAAGAAGCAAAATACATTTTGCAAGTATGGTAAAAGCAGGACTAAGGTACAGTTGTTAAAATGAAGAATTCATTTAGAATCAAAAGATGTTTTAAAAGTGCAGAATACAGTTTCTTCAAAAGCCTTGTTGAAAAGCACTTGAATTTTATAGACCTCTTCATTGTTTTCTGGAAAGGTGGTATTTGAGAAAAAGAAATTCTTGAGTTACTGTTTTTATGAGGAGAAAATTGCTTGGTCTTTTAATGGTTAATGAGAAGAAGTAATAGTTAAACACTTGGAGCATTGATTTCTGATTTGAATTCTCTAACACAGGCCAGCCCTGGGGGAAGGGGAAAAGCTTGCTAATTAACATTTGATTACTGATGCCACCTTCTCATTCCCCTTGCACCATCCGGTTTCAAACGTTTTTTTTGTTCAGGAAGGATTTTTAGACTTGCATCTTAGTAAAACAAATCCATGTGCAACTGCAGTGCATGTGCAATATGTTGAAAAGAAGAAAAAAGAAAGGCATTAGATATGTAGTATGTGTTCAAAGCCCATTCGCTCTGAATCAGCAGTGATTGGTTTCTTAACTACACAGTCTTTCAGAAAACCAGAGATTGCCAGGAAACTGGGACTCAGCCTGGTTGTTGCCTTGTTTTGATTTAAACAGACCACAGCAAACACTTCCTTGTTCCATGCAGTTGCAGCTCATAGTTCCATATATTTCAGATTTGGATAAGCTCTGGTTCTACTGGGTCTTTTAACAGTGGCAGAAAAATCACACTGGACACCTGCCATTTCATAATTCTTTTTGTAAAGATGATGTTTGCTCGCTAGTATCTTAATTCAGAAAATCCAGAACCCATTTAAATCTGTTCTGAACATTATCAGCTAAGTATATTTCCCCTACATTAACTGTTAAATAAAAATTTAAGGGTCCAATTTTAAAGCTTTTTATTGAAGTGAATTAAAAAATCTTTATAACTGTTAACACATAGGTAGTAGTTTTCTGTCCAGGACATTATCTCACTGATGAGAAGGAATAGTTACTTCAAAAACTATGTGATGGGCTTTATTTTAAAATGATATCTTGTGAGGGGAAAATATTGAGTAGGTTTTTATTAAAGTATAAGGAAATAAGGACTTGATTTTCTTTATCCAAGAAAAATGATTTGAAATGCTTCTATATCTTAATTTCTCATCTGGGATTTGTATTTTTCTCTTTGATGTCTGTTATATTTATTGACTCTGCTAATTCTTCCATTTTAGAAAATTAAGACTAGATCCAGAATGGTTGTAAATGCCCTCATTACGTCCTTGTCCTACATATATTTAGTTCTTCTTTTTCTGTACCCAGGATTAACTCTGGTATCTTCATGAATTCCTAGGATTTTATAGCATTGAAAAGCAGAAATGATCAAGTTTTATTCTCATCTAAGGATGAGTGAACTAAATCTCTAATAGGCCCCACCATTTGGCCCACAGTAGTTGCTGTGGGGTTAGAATTCAAACTCGAGTTCTGCTTTTGTTTATGCTACAGCACATACCTGGGCGACATTTAAAATTCCCTGAAAAAAGTTTTGACAGTTTTTATCAGTATTTAGTTTACAAGCAGTGGCTTTATTATAACTGGCAATGTTCTTTACTAAACTTTATAGGCCTTTTAGTTTCATTTGGAGTAATTAAGAACAACTCATTTGAGGTTAATTTTACTTGAGTCTAAATTTTAAAGTTTACCATTCAGTAGGGTAACTTTCCTAAGAATTTTTCTCTAAGAAATTCTAATGAAATTTCACTCAAAGAAAAGCTCTTTGAAATTTTAAATGAAGTTAAAAGAAAATTTGGAGGAAAGATGAGTTCTTTTGAATACTTTTATTGAGCATGTCATCATAAAGTTGTCCTTCCAATGCTATGTTTAATATTATAATCTCCAAAAATATTGAGCCATTATGATTTTGAAGTGAAGAAAATTAGCATTTAAAAAATTATTGTATTTAAATACATATCACCAATGAAAATAACTAAGAAATCAAAACCATATTCTGCACTTTCTCAAGTTTTTCTGGTGTGTGTGTGCGTGTGTGTGTGTGTGTGTGTGTGTTTGTTTGTTTGTTTGTGTTCCTATACTCATGAAGTAGTGGAGAAAAATTCTCTTAAAAAAATCTAGAAATCAAATTCCAGAAAAATCTATGGTTAGTCTAGAACTTCAAATATAGTATACTTTGTTTTAATGTTCGACTGGCAACCATAGTACTTATTATATTCATTCAGAACTAAATGAGACATTTGCATGGCTTAGCAGCCAAAAATCTTATTGATATATAAGCTTAACCCAAAGCAAGAATTGAAAGAATTTTGAAGGTTCAGCCTGATTTTGAGCCTCTGCTAATCAAAGAAAATAAGTCAGACAAAAAAGTCCCTTAGGAAATGATATCCAGTAAAGTGTCATTTGTTCTTAAATGGAACTTAACAGTCTATAAAGATGAAGCTGCATCAGAAGTGGCATAGTATCATCAGCTGAGGATGTCAGCTACAGTGTACCAACTCCGCGTCTTCGTTCTTTCTCAGACACTCACAGATCCCTCAGTTACTTTCTTTCCTCTCTTTTCTCACCTCAGACCATTTCTGTCCTTTTTCCTGTTTTCTTTTACTCTTCTCTCTGTCATCCCTATCCTTATTGTTGCCCACCCCCTTGCTTCTCCCCACTTCTTTTCTCTTTAGCCTCCCTCCCATAGGAGAACTGTGTGTCTTTGATCTGCTTCATAGGAACTTCAAATTCATCTGCACCGTTATATACACAGTTGTTTTTTGCATTCAAATTCCTCAAAGACTACTAAAAATAATTTCTGGTACATTTGCTTTGGGTACTTGTTAATTTTTACTTTTCTGCACAATTGTGATTTAAACTTTTAATTGAATACACATCAGTAAAGACAATGGAATTTTTCTATCTTTTTTTTTTAACTAAACTCACGATTTTGGTGTCTGTTACCACTTTGTTTTGTAATGGTAAAGTCTGCCTATGCTTACAGCATGAACTTAATTCTGAAAAGCCAATTTGTTTTCACTTAAATTGCTGTTTAATGATTGTAGTTTAGCATAAGATTTTTTGTCACAATCTGAGAGTACTTTTTGAATATAGCCTTTGCTTTGGAACAAACATTAGCCTAAGATCCTTTACATAGTACTCTCGCAGCTAAGTTCTCTCTGCATTAACTAGTTTCTTCTATGACAAGTAGCTTAACAGATGTCTTTCTTGTAAGGACAATGAAGCCAAATACTTGTGCAATGGCTAACATGAATTTAACTTTGATCACTTTTGTTCAGCACATCAGTCTGGCGTTGCACTTTATACCAACCTAGCACCATAACCAGAACTTGCTTTTCAGGCTTAGGACAGCAAAGGAATGTCACTCAGTTCAGTGAACTATAAAAGAGTAAGGAAACATGAAAATTCTGTTTATTTCATAATGGTATATCATTGTTTTAGGAATTAAGGTAGAAATTAAGGAATTTCACTGCACAGTTACTTGTTTCTGTGCCCATTATGTTTGTGTAAGTTTCCAATGATGGGGTAACCTCTCTCTGCCTTTCCAACACATGCAAATTTTTTTCTGTTTTGTTCGAAAATAGCTGATGAACTCCAGTTTATTTGGGCACTCCAAGAATAAGTTTAAAGAAAGAAATTTTGTCTTGAAGTCTAAAGATTCCTCCTGCTTTCTCTTCTGTCTTTTTTATGAATGTAATGCTTTGGATTATTGGAGCACCTTTGTCCCCAAGAGCAGGAATACGTAAGTGCAACCAAATAGACTCAGCTAACGAAAGTGCTTAAGTCAGGTCCAGTTGCCTTTGGCCAAGTTATCAGATTGGCAAGGACTAATCAGAATTTCCAAACTTAATATGGCAGCTGTAAGAAAAATGCTGCATGGTAACTGTGGAGAAAACCCGCCTGTTTCAATTGAGTGTGTGTGTGTGTGGGGGGGTCAAACTGTGTCCCAAGTGCCTCAGATCTCAGTTACTGATTCTTTTCTCCCACAGGTGTATGTTAAAGGTAAAAATAGATTGAATCCCATGTTTGTTTTCTTTTTTTCCCTTAGTTTGTGCATATCTCCGTTTCACTGGAAGGATAACTTAGATCTGTTATTGTGTAATAAAGATACAGTGATGATGATGATGATGATGATGATGATAGCAAAATGCTGTAGCTAAACAGCATGGCGCTCTACAGTTCTGCCTTTTAGAAGCATGCTTGAGTGCTGCTTGTTGAGCAGCCATATTAAAACCTTAAAAGATATGTGCAACATCTCAAAATCAGCCTGAGTGAAGAGTATACTATCAGGTGGATTGTCTCTTCATTATTATAATTAGCTAATTATCTTAATTGTAAATGAAGAATGAAATAGAATTCCTATATGTTTTTTAGAAAAATGCTAAGAAATTAAAGAAAGATATGATCCTTTAGGGGATTAAGCTTTGCAGAGTCCTTCTAAATTGTCCAAGCTGGTCCCTTGCAGGAGTTCCTCCTGCCTTGCAATGGAGTGCAGGAGTTGCAGGTATGGGCCAGCACCTGCAGCAAGGTATGACCCTTCCTAAGTCACTGGACAGCAGATGGGTAGTTGAACTCCCCACAGCCTTGTTTTGATGACTTGACTCTTCTCCCTTTAAAGTGAAAGGTACAATATTGCTGGTAGGCAAAAATTTTAGTGTTGTTTTTATTTATTTATTTTTTGTTTGCTTGTTTTGAGACAAGATCTCACTAAGCCTTTTTAATGACTGTCCTGGAACTCACTTTGTAGCAATTATTTTCTTTAGGAGAGGCTAAAATGTGATATTAATAGAAACCTCAGTTTAGTTTTTAATTTGGAGTGATGTCAAAGAAATCATCTAACCTGCTTTATATTGTTCTGTGTCTTTCAAATCAAAACAAAGTAACTTACGTTCCTTACTCCATTTTAACCAAAATTCACTTTCTTCTCATTAATGAAAACTTGAAGTGTACTTTTGTTTGAATCATAAAGTTTTCAGATTAAATTACATACAAGCATTTATAGATGTAGTCAGGTTTCAGTGTACCATTAGCAGTGATGAGAACTCAGCTTGAGAGTGTGCACTGCCCTTGCAGAGACCCTAGCTAACTTCTTGTAACTTCAGCTCAGGGACTCCCATGCCTCTGGCTTCTGAGTGCACCCTTCCTCACATGCACATATCCACCTACACGCCACGCACACACCAAAAATAAATAAATAAATAAATAAATAGATAGATAGATAGATAAATAAATAAATAAATAAATAAATAAATAAATAAATAGCAAAAGGAAGTTATTTCTTGAAATACTACTTCACCTAGCCTTCATTGAAATTCTGCCCGGACTTTTATTGTATTTTTAGCCTTTTGTAAAATTTTTATGACTTGTAGTCTAAATTATTGTTTTGAAGCTAAAAGAAAATATGAAACATGTTTTATGTTAAATGTATTAAAGCTACCATGATCAAAATAATGTCAAAATCGTGTTGTAATTCTATTGCTTTCTTTTTCTAGGTAAAGAGAAATGTGTATGACCTTACAAGTATACCTGTTCGACATCAGCTATGGGAGGGCTGGCCAGCTTCTGCCACTGATGACTCAGTAAGTTCCAGCCCAGTTTGTAGCCTCCCTTTTCAGTATAGTTGGCTGTTAGAAACAGAATCAAATGCTCTTGAATTTTCCACTGAAAGAACTTTTTATTTACATCACATCATGTCAAAAATTTTTAAAAATTGTAATAATTTGAACAGATTTATAGAACAAATGTCTTAAGTCAAGCACAGTAATATTTTGGTAATGATATATATCAGTGTCAAGAATATAGTATTGCTTGATTTGACATAAATTTTTCTTTGATGAGAATATATGTGGTTATTAATAAGATGTTCAATGTGAAGAAAAAATTTCCTATATTATAGATATTTCAAAATCAACAAATGCATATACACTTACACATACATATTTATATACATATTCATGTATGCACGTATGTTATGTGAAGGGTCTGTAGCTTTTTATTACCATAAAATTTTTAAAAATTAGCGTGTTATCTGACAGTGATATCATTTTTTAAATACTTTCTATTATAAATTTGGAAACCTTTTCCATCTCTGCCAATTTTCAATAATTAACTTGTTTCCTAAAGAAGAAATCTTTTCATCACAAGAAGTCTACTGACTTGAAGTTTTGTTCGATCTCTCTCCATATTTACTAACTTACCTGTTCTAAACAGATAACTGTCTTGTTTTGGGGTGTTTTTTTTTTTTGTCCAAAACTTTTTATTTATCTTTAGAGAATTTCATGCAATATATTGAAGTCTGATTCGTGTTGGCTAAATCTTCCTGAACATAAAGGCCCGTAGTAGAGTTGGTTGATAGATCCATTTTCACTCTGTTGGAGAAAACTGATTTTTTTCCCCTTCTACCAGCTGTCGATTTCAAATGACTTAGCTATGAGTATGAGTTTGTGCCCACTTTTCCTTCTCTATACTAGGATTTTGTTTGACTTAGATATGCGCACCAGGTAGTATTCAAAGTCCATGAGTTTGTATGCACATCAGCCCTCTTGTATGACTGTTTCTTTTGAGGTTGTCCATCACTTCTGGCTCAAGTAATAATTCTGTTCCCTCTTTTGCATAGATTCCTGAGTCTGGAAGGTAGGGCTGTGATGCAGACATTCTCTTTAGGGCTGAGTGCTCCAAAGTATCTCAAGCCCTGCTCATTGTCCAGCTGTGGGTCTCGATGCTAATTACCATCTACTCCAAGTAGTAGCTTGTTTGATGAGGTCTGCATGATGCATGACCTCTTTTGTTATAGCAATATGTCATTAGAATCAGTCACTTTTATTTTTATTTTATTTATATATGTCTGTTGGTGGTGGAGGACAGAAAGGGGTATGTCATATCCTCTGTGGGTGCTGGGAATTGAACTCCAGTCCTCTGGAAGAACAGGAAGTGCTCATGACCCCTAAGCAATCTCTCTAGCCCATAAGCATTTTAAAATGCAAATAGGAGAATGTTTCAGGAATCCTAAGTTAAAATCTAATTTTTAAAGATAAACAATGCTAAAGAGAATCAAGGCCTTTGCAAACACTGTATAATACTAAACTCATGGTTGTAGCTAAGAATTGATTTAGCTTTTCATATTTTTCTAATAAATACTACACCTGTCTGGCCAATTTCTATTCTTCTGTCAATGCTACCTAACATTTAAAAAAAATTCTTTTTGGAAGACAAAATAATTGTAAGACAGTTTATTGATGAAGATGCTATTTAAGTCTAGTTATAAACTATGTGCCTTTGGGAAAATGCTTGGGTTTCAAAAATTTTAAAAAGATTTAGAAAACAGTAGGACTCTTTGCTATCACTTGTATAATAGTATAATACTAGAATTATTGATCACTGGCTACTGCAAAAAAAAAGACTGTAGTTCTTGGCTTTTTGTTAAATTTTGTTTGCTTGCTTTGGAGTTTCTCATTTGATTGGGGTTTTTTTTGTTTGTTTGTTTTCTGTTAGGATGTAAGAAGACACACACAAAAAAGAAATGTTCTTAGTGTTGTTTAAAACTCGTTATAAGACATAAATACCATTAGTAAAAGTACATAATTTAAGATCCAAGCACATCAGTAGATTCTCTAAAGCTTGGCCACGTTTCACCATTTTTATGAAGATTAATGATAACGTATTTAAACTGAGTGTTTTACAGTAGACAGGAAAGACATCAGCGATAGGTCAATATGATAGACAAGGATTGACTGATATGAGCATATGAAAGACTATCTGCAGTTTGCTACAAAATTACCTGTGGGGCCATGAATGAGTGAGAGTAGAAGAGATCCAGATTATCCATCTATTAGGCAGTATTGAATCTGAGTGATACACATGGTTGATATATTTGAAATTTACTGTAATTTAAAGTCAGTAGTAACTGGCTAAAGTGACAATAAAGACAGAAGATGATGGGGAAATTCTTAAAATGCAAGGCTGCACAGGCTTAAGATAAAAATGGTTTTGACACCACAGTTGCAAAAACCGGGGAATAGGCTGATAACGTACAAACTCAAAAATAACAGGAAAAGTAAGCAAAATAGGACCTATTCCTCTGTACTAAAGTACCTTATACATTGTGTCCTAATTTATTGACTTAGTTTGATATAGTATTATATGAGACCCATGTTTTAATATTTGTGTAAGATTTTACTTTTAGCAAAGAGTTGCAATGTGATTCCATTGCTAGAGGATTCTGTAAGAAGCGGACTAAGCTGACTGTGTCCAAAACTGTAACACTACCTGGTGCCATATGAGTCTCATCAAGCAGGAGAGGGAATCCCTAGTAAGCGTCATCCTGTCGCCTCATTATTCATATTTGCACCTTTTCCTAAGACCTGTAAAGTGGTGCCTGCCCACACTTCCCCAGAGCAAATGTTGCCACATTGGCAGGATGTGCCTTGAACTGTATGATTTGACACAATGAAGATGTGTAGGGCCAGGCAGCAGCTTTTAACTAGTGCCACAGCAGATCTCCTAGCTCCAGTGCTTGAGTTGAGGCCAGAAAAAAGTCGTAACTATGGTTTTTGGAGCGAGTCTAGCCAAATGTTAGAAGATTTGTTTCATTGGGACCCTGAAAACATGTAATGCTAGTGCTTTGTGAGTAATTTATGTTGTTGCAGGTGTTGTTGTTTTTATACTTACTGAAAACACTTAAGTGGAGGCATCTGCTTCAAAACAAGCTAGTCCTCACAGCTTAGGGCATGAATTGGGGACAGCTGAGAAATGTCAGCTGTGTAAACAGTCTGAAATGTGTTACCAACAGAAATAGAATTAATTTCTTTCCAGGACAGTA
>LOEQ01004166.1:11081-33570 GCA_001685075.1 Bramus lutescens | reverse complement strand
AGTTTCTTTATTAACCAATGAAAGTGACACATAGACAGATGACCCTCCTACATCAGTTCTTCTTACCTAGCTTCTCTGGGGTCATGAACTATAGGCTGGTAATGCTTTATTTTATATCTGATATCCACTTAAGAGTGAGTACATACTATGTTTGTTGTTCTGGGTTTGGGTTGTTTTTTTTTCTAGTTCCATCCGTTTGCCTGCAGATTTCAAGATGTCATTGTATTTTACCACTGAAGAGTACTACATTGTGTAAATGTACCACATTTTCTTTATCCATTCTTTGATTGAGGGGCATCTAGGTTGTTTCCAGGTTCTGACTATTACAGATAATGCTGCTATGAACACAGTTGAGCAAATGTCCTTGTGGTATTGTGTATCCTTTAGTTATATGGCCAAGAGTGGTATTGCTGGGTCCTGAGGTAGAATGATTCCCAATTTTCTGAGAAACCACCATACTGATTTACAAAGTGGCTGTACAAGTGTGTACTCCCATCAGCAGTGGAGGAGCGTTCTCCTACTCTGCATCCTCTCTAGTATAAGCTATCCATCAGTGGTTTTGATCTTAGCCATTCTAACTGGTGTGAGACATGCAGCTTTAATATTTTATTTTAATACTTTTCTCTTTTTGCGATTACTAGTGAGCCTCCATAGTCCTATCATTGTCTAAATTACAGTTTAGAATCAGAGGTTAGAAGGCCTGTGTGGTAGGGGGGTCAGGAAACAATTCTTTAAGCATTTTCACATCAATAATTTAAGATAACCCAAGCAAATCCAGTACACTGGCATCTCTATAAAAATAAAGCAAAATTATCACACAGACGCACACACAGAAGACAACTCATACACCTTTTTAATATAATGGTAAAAACAAAAATCTATGCATGAGGAAATGACCCATGGTTTGATCTTTCTTATAGGGACTATTTTCTTCTGCAATTTCTTCCTTGTAGGTGTTAAGTTACAGCCATATTTTTGAGCAGGTGCCTTTGCTCATTTCTCACAGAAGCTCTGTTTCAGTGCAGACTCCTCCAGCCTCCATGTATTTACCACTTTCACTAAGTAAATTTATAAGCTTCTATGCAGCCACCCTAATTCATTTCTGTAAGGTTAATATTTCTGAAGTATATCATGGAATGAGATTCAGCTTATCTTAACTCATCTTCAACAGCAATCTAATATCTTCTTTTATGTACAGTTTTTATGCTGGCATTCATTTGTTGTTCTGAAAACTTTCCGTCCAGGTTTGTTTTTCCATGCAGGCCAAGATTAAATGGTGTAGGAGAGAGGTGGGAGAAAGTATACATTAATGAATCAAAACACAAGTGAGCAAAGCAATCTGAGTTCATCGAATTTCAACATTGCTATTATTTGGATAAGTTGTATAAGGTAATTTATCACCTACAAAGTGGTGGCAATATACACATCTTTGAAAGTCTATTGTGAAGATTCAGTGGTTTAGTACATTCAGTCACATAATGTGGAGGTTCCAGTTAGGATCTTCTTCAGCTTAGTCTTCCTTTGACTTTATGAACATCCTGGTTCAGCCTCCAAAGTGCTGAAAATGTCAATGTCTTCCACAGTGCCCTAGTATAATGCAGTCATTGTTATAGGACTGATTAGTTACATATATGTATATATCTAATGTAAAGGACACACATGATACAATGCAGAGGTTGGCAGTTAGGACTGTCAGCCTAAATTGTACTACCATCTGTTTTTGTCAGTAATGTTTTAGTAGGACACGCCCATGCCATTTATTTATACATTGTATATAATTTATTTCCTGCTATGTTAGCAGGGATATAGTTGCAACAACAACAATAAAAAAACACTGTAGGCTCAAAGAACCCAAAATATCTACTATAAGACCCTTTACAGTTTTTCAACCCCTGGTGTAATGTCTGGCATTTAGTAGGTATTCAACAAGCATTGCGTTCCTTTCCCTTGAGTAAACATTGTCTTTATATCACTTGTACACTCAGATTAAAAAGCATTCTTTGAGTAGCTTCAGGGTCATCCTATGCTGTTTAAATTACTTTTGTTAACCTGTCTGAGGGCAGCTGGATTCAGGCAATCTTTGGACATTTTCACTGACTTTTCTTTATTTGGCAAGATCACAAATAATGTTGCTTCTGTATGATAGTGAGACTCAGTAACTTCGGGAGTTCTTTGCCCCTGTCAACATGCAGGGTTTTTTTTTTCCCCAAATGCATGGACAAAAGCTAAACAGAATAAGGAAGAAAAAAATGAAAGCAGAAAAAGAACGGAAGAAAGAAAAAGATTGGCTTTAAAAGGCAGGAAAAGTTGTGAAATTGACTCCATTCTGTACAGAGTAGAGCAAGAAGTTAGTAGCATAGTGAGCATACTCAATGAAAACATTTCCTAAGTAAATAGAACACAATGAAGCAAGCTCCCAGAAGGTACTTCATAGGCACTTACATCAAATTCTGCAAGCCTTCATTTCAGTTTATTAAAATCTCAGGCCTGCTAGTGTTTCTTCTTCCTATGAAGTTGTAACTGCTCTGAGAATTTTCTTCTTGTGTAAACAAATAGAAGAAGGGTAAAATACGAAACAACGGTTTCTCAGGGGTGTTTTGTTTTGTTTCATGTGTAGCTCAGTCTGGCTTTAAGCTGTGCTGCCCTCCCACCTCAGCTTCCTAAGTCCTGAGTTTACCTACTGGTGTTCGCCACCGCACAAGCTTCAGATGTCAGGCATCTCAGCACAGGTGGTTGATAGCCTTTGAAGAAGGAACAAATTAGTTCTGGGGTAGTCTTGCATTATTCTTCTAGGAAACTTATGAGTTCCAACAGCTAAATTTGTAAGAATTCTAGCCAAAAAAGTTTGTGTAGAGTTTCCAAGTCTTCAGCCTCAAGGTGCATTCATTGAGTGATGTTCCAAAGGCTCAGGAAAGAAGAGCTGCCAGGAGAAAGAACTGCAGACAGTTGTGAGTGCCTCCCAACCATAGCATTTGCCCCAGTGAATACAGCTGGCTTTTAGCAGATCCTATCGAAGAGTTACACTTTAGTGGAATTGATAGACTAGCTCAATATTGAAGACCTCTTGAATTCCATTTGTTAAAGCTTAAAAATAAAGCTCAAAAGGTCAGTGGTGAAGCCTAGTCTAATATTCAGTCCAAAGTTATTAGACATATGACAAGGAAGACAGTCCGACCCATCATCAGGACAGACTCCAGTCAGAAGTCATGTGCATAGAAGACTTTGATAATGGAATCAGCAAGTGTGAACTTTAAACAGCTATTATACATGCTATGAATTTGCCCAAAGTTTTAAATGAAAATACGAAGTTAACAAGGATAAAACAAGGATTTCAACTTTGGCATTTGTAGAGATAACAGTACAGAATTGGAAATGAAAAATGCCATTACATAGGTTGAGTGGCAAGATAGGAATAGAGTGGTAGTGGTATAGCCACTTTGGAAAACAGTCATACTATGGTCATACTCTCTACGTAAAGATGATTTTGCAGACATTAAAATTTAAATGTCTAGCTGCACACCTTTAATCCTAGCATTCAGAAGGCAGAGGCAGGTGGATCTCTGAATTCAAGCCATCCTGGTCTCCTTTCTCAAAAACAAACAAACAAACTGCAAATTTTAAAGGTTTATGAAGCTTGCTTTAAAGTTCTATAAAACACCAAAGCCAGGCAGCTTATAGCAGAGTGCTTTTCCTACCATGAATTTCCTGAGTGGGCACTGCATGTCTGGATTGCTTGTCTGAGTTAGGGTTCCTGTTGCTGTGACAAAACACCATGAGCAAAAGTCACATGGGAAGGAAAGGGTTTTTTTTTTTTTTTGCAGCTTTCACTTCTCAGGTCATAGTCCATTNTTCTTTCTTTCTTTCTTTCTTTCTTTCTTTCTTTCTTTCTCTCTTTCTCTTTCTCTCTCTCTCTCTCTCTCTCTCTCTCCCTCGCTCTCTCACTCGCTCTCTCGCTCTTTCTCTTTTCTTTTTCTCTTCTTGTGTTTCAAGGCAGGGTTTCTCCATGTTACCCTGGCCATCCTGAAACTAGCTCTGTAGACCAGTTTTGAGACTGGGATTCTCTGTGTAACAGTCCTGCCTGTCCTGGAACTAGCTTTGTAAACAAGGCTGGCCTCGAACTCACTGAGATCTGCTTGCCTCTGCCTTCCAAGTGCTGGGATTAAAGGTGTCTGCCACCACCACCTGGCAAGATTACCTTTTCTTTTAACTAGCAAGCAAAAACCAAACCAAAACAAAACAAAGAAAAACATACTGATGTAGCTTTCTTTCATGAGACTGTGACCTATTTGAGGACAAAAAATAATTCAGATTAATTTTCTTTTAGTCTAAACTGTCCAGTTTAGCCTTGGCACAAAATAACAGTGAATACTGCTCACGTTCATCACTGAGTAGCAAAAAATAACTGCTGGATGAGTATTTTCTGTTTATAAAATTTCTAGTTTTAGAAATGCACCCCTTTCTGTTTAGAAACAAGGGATTTTTCATCTGTTCCTGAGAAAGGTAGTTTTTGCAACCTGTTCCTAACCCTGTTCTAGAAGGTTGTTTCTAGTACTTATGTGTGGCACGTAATCTTTGACATTTGTGTTTGCAAGTTAACACGTTGTCTATTGCATTTGAACAGGTGTAACACGTGTGATAAGATTTCTTAACAAGTCATTTTCTTGAGCAGTGGAAATATGAATGTGAAGAGTGATGGTCTATTACATTGTACTTTTAGACCCATGGGTCTTAGATATTATCAAATGCCTGTATTTCTGTGTTTGAGAAATATAGTGAAAAACAGAATCATAACCAGTTTGGGATCTAAAAAATTCTGTGGGATTTTGTGATGCGATGCGAAAGAGACATATATGTAGTTTGTTTTATTGACTGTAAATTCTTAGAAATTTTCTGCTCTGAAAAGAAATCATAAAGGTAGCACCTGGGCATGGAAAGGGTCTTTGAGTTCAAAGTGAGTTTATGGCAGTCAAATCAATTGTTGTTTTATGCCATGGCATTGTTGAATATTTTACATGTAGAAAATAGTTTTTTTTTTAAAAAATAAGTATCCATAAGCAATTATTGGTACTGATTCTTCCCAAAGCCAGTGGAAGCCTTTTTGCTCATTTTTGCATGTTTGTTGACAGTTATGATCATCATGGAACAAACTTCTTTTGCAGTTTATTACTTTCAAAGTACAAATTTGAATGATGTGGATTCCGATGTATAAAAGAGATAAAATTACAGACGTCTTTGAGTGGCAGTTACATATCAAACCTCATGGGAGTTTGACAGGCAAAGAATATCGTTATTAGACGCTTTTTCCATAATTGCTGACATTTATCCAGTGTTTCACAGTATTTGCTAATGTATTAATGCAGTCAATCTCTGAGAGGCTGCACATGCCTTTTTAGCCCTGGCTTTTATGGGATTCTGAAATTCATAGACCCACAGATACTTATTCCCTGCTGGTTGCCGTAGTGACAGAGCTCAGAGATAAGCCAAGACAGAGCCCTTTTGTGATTGCTTTTCAGGTGACATTCAGCGGCAGCTTGAGTAGAGTGTCCTTTTATAGTTCCTGTAATTCAGAAAATGATAACAGCTTTTTGCTGCTTAGAGGAGAAGTCTGTGCACTGCTCCCAGTGGGATTTCGGTTTGCTGTGGCACTTCATACCAACACCAGCCTGATAAAGTTCTTATTATTGTGGAGATTTCAAAGTGCAAGAGGACTGAATTAATTATGACAGGTTAGAAATACAGGACTTACATTACAAATAAACTTTGAAGAGCTATTACTTGTTCCTCAAGCATATGTAACAAGTCGCTTTAGGTACTAATAGTAAGACAGTGAGCCACTTGCATCACAAATATGCTGCCAAGTTGCCGGCTAATCCCACTCACTATTTTGTCCCAGTGTGTAGGTGTTATGTATCATTTTTGTAATATTACTTATTTTGAAATCAGTTGCTTTGATTTAAAGGCAGATAGCTTAATTTGTATGCTTTCTTAGTCAAGATTGTAATCTTACTATTCTCAGGAATAGAATAATCAAAATGAACATTTTTTAAAAAGTAGTTTACATGAATTGCTTCAAATTCAGAAGAAATGCCTGTGATGAGTGAGAAGGAGAACAATTACAGAAGTAACTGAAGAAAATAGAGTTTTACCTGCAAAGATTATTGAGGTCATGTGAAGCCATTATTTCCCTCCTATACCTTTGATAGTGGGGCAAGCTAATTGTCTTGTGGGGAAGAACCCCAGTCACAATGAATAAGTAGGAGAAACTTTGAGAGCTAGAAATCATGTCTGTGTAGTTGATGACTATGAAAAGGAGCCCCACCCCTGCAAGAAAAAGAGGAATACTAACTCCAGTTTGTAAATCTAACCAGAAATACAAAACTCTTAAATGTCATCTCTAAATTTGGAAGTAACTCACAGTTAAATAGGAAACAAATAGATTGGAGTAAATAGTGATTTCTGTGGCTCTTTAGAGATGAAAAACACTGAAGCTGTGCCCCTAACTTCTCAATTACTAGTGTAGCACTATAGATAAATGAGCATGTGAATAAGACAAAAGTGAGTGCTCAGAAGAGCGATTGGACCTAACCAAAGCTGATCGGTTGTTAACCTTGAATTGCTGTGCAGTTGGCATCTAGAGGTCTGTTTCTTTATTTTTAACCTGTCAGCTTCATTTAGATCACTCCATAATATTCAAATTTTTGTAATTTGGATGAAAAAGAAAGACAACCTGCACATCAGTGACCAAAAAATACATCATTTTAAAACAATACATCACTGACTTTTATTAGTACTGTGTTAACTTGTAGTGTTCAGTGGTTTTCCTATTTATGGCTTATGTTACCACCTTTGATATATTAAGTAAAACAAATGAATTGTATTATTGTATTAAGTGATGTCTTTTTCAGGCTGTGATTATCCACTTAATCATCTTTGAAAATTTTGTTATCCATCACCATGTTTTTAAGAACATCTCATTCCCAGGATTTTAAAACTAATAGCAGATTGAATTTTTTATTGCTACTAAAACAAAACAATGCAAACAAGATCCAGCCAGAGGCAGTGGTGGCTCAGTATGTTAGAGTGCTTGCTGTGCAAACATGAAATCTGCGCTGGATACCCACACTAAAGCACCAGGCATGGATGCTTGTGCCTCCACCTCGAGCATCCAGGGGCACACTGACCATCCATCCTAGCTGAAATGCTGAATTTCAATTTATTGAAGGACCCTGTTTTAGAGGAATAAAGGAGGGGTGATAGAATAAGACACACATCCTCTTCTGTCGTCCACATGGGCACATAAAATACATAGATTCTCTCAAAAAAGAAATTGAGACTTTACATTAAAAGTTACTGTATCTATACCCAGGGAATTGGTGGCCAGGGATATAATTTGGTAGTAACATTTGCCTATCATGCATGAACCCCCACCCCACTGTGTTCCCTTACCCTGTATCAACAAAGCAAAACAAAATAAAGCACACTAAACTCTTTGTGAAATTATACTATTTGAAAAACACAATGAAATTCATGAATGTTTAAGTTGATGAACCTTCATGAATATTCCTATACAACCAGCATTCTAGTTAGCAAAGAAAATATTCCCTTCGTTCCAGAAGCCCCACTCGTGACTCATTTATCCAAGAGATGGAACTACAAAGTATCATGCTGGCTTTGAACATTAGGGAATGGAATTTTGCAGTATAGTCCATGCCTCTCTTGACTCCTTCCTTTGGTTTAGCTTAATATTTGTGAAATAGATCTGTATTCTAATGTATATGCCATTTGTTGTCATGCTATATAACATTGTGTTTAGATATTACATAATGTTTATCTGTTCTCTTGATGCAGAGAAGGACAGGCATTTGGTAGTTTTCATTTCTGCAGTGTTTGACTCTTTTGAAAGTTCCTTCTTGAAATACTCTTCCCTTATTCAGAAGTACCTTACCATCACCATTTAGATATCCCAGAGGACATTAAATACAAAATAAAAGAATTGAATTCAACATAATAAAAATTGATTTCATGTGCTACTTGGCCATATCTAACCCTCTTCTGATGTTCCCTAGTTTCATAAATGGTACCACTATCCATCCTAATTCTGTTTGTAACATAGAAGTTATGTTTGATGTATGTCTAAATTCCCATCATGCTTGACTCCTATATATTCTTCAGTTGTCTCCATTTCTGCTGTTTTTCCTAGTGTACACTATTGATTATTGAATCTGTATTTTTTTTATTTTTGTAGACGCCTCCAAACTAATCTTTTGTGTCCTTCTTGCTTCCTTTCAGTTAGTTCTTTACAAACATTAGAATAATATTTTTTTAAAAGATAAAACTATCCAACCATCTCCCTGTCGAATCCTCACAAGTAAGGGCCAAATTTCTTAACTCGTTGACTGTGGTTTTCATCCTCTGATTTTTGCTTTAGGTCATTGTACTTTTACAATGTTCTCTACTCTCTGTCATCTCCATTTTAGGGGTGCTGTTTCTTCAAATGTCCCATCATTCATGAGCCTTTCATTCTTCTCCAAAATATTTCCTATGTAATTTGTATTATTTCTTCCAACTCAGCTATTTCTTCATTGAAATTATTATTTCATTGTTTTTAATACAGTTGTGATTTTATATTTAATATTTGATTTTTTCCTATTTTGAAATAATCTGTGACATTTTTGTACTTTATTAGAGTGCATCCCTCACATGTGCTGTAAATAAAACCCAGGGTTTTGTGCATGTTAAGCAACTGTACAGCTAAACTATATAGCTCCAGCCTTAACAAAAAATGTTTTTGAAATGGTATCACTATGGTACTCAGACTGCCTTTTAGATAGTAGGGACATAATACATGCCTCTAATAAATAAATCCCCACAAACCCTGACTTCCCATTTTTTAAAACTAGTTGATATATGTTTCAAATAAGTTAATACTTATGGAAGTGTGCTTCAGAATGTAACAGACCATGAAAATGGAGAAAATTTCCACAATTAATCTACTAAAGTAGAATCTTTCTAGTGCAGATTATGCATCTCTGAATTTTACTTTGATCTCAGAATGATGCAAACAGATGCTGGAAGTATTTTGGCTTCAGTTCCAGCCCTTCCAGACTCTTGATCTGGCTCCCTTGTAGTTTATTTCCTTAATAGTTGCTGCTCTCCCCACTTTCTCCTGTTTTCATGTCTCCCATTCTTGCTCACTCTGTTTATCAGTTTTTGTGAAATATGAAATATTTTTGTTCAATGCATTAATAACGTTAATCACCTGCTTCAAATCGTTAGTGTTTCTCTACTGCCTACGATATAAGCACCTAATCTCCTATGGAGCTCTGAAGTTCAGAGGTATATAAGTAGAACATTGTAAAGTTGCATATCTGTTTGAGATCCATCTCCAATTGGTCTACCAAAACATCTCTTTGGTTCTTTGGTTCAGTTACACCAGCCCATTGCTGTGTGTCCTTTCTTCAGTGAGGAATTTTTAAATCTAATCCAAAATTCCTGAAAATTTCAAACTACAAAATGCCACAGTAGCAGTGAAAGGATCTAATCCAGCGGAGCCTTCCCATGCTGTCCACTCGGTAATGCTGCTTCAAGCTTAATAGATGTTTTGAGTTATTTGGTACTCGAGGTTCTGAAGAGATGAAACTCAATAAAAGTAAGGATCCATAAAGCTGGGAGCTGTTAAAAATAGCATCAGGTTTTAGAAGAACATGATATGTCATATATAGAGAGGATATTAAGGGACCCTACTGTACCAAGGTGGTATTTGTTGATAGAGAAAGCTAGACCTTCAAGCAAGTCTAGAAGAAACTCCAAATTGCCCGTCACTTGTGCACAATTGTGCCCACCACTGTTTCCCATAAGCACAGTTATACAATTAACACTTGTCCCTAGGAAACCAAATTCTTAAGAGTATCCCGAGGATATCCCATTTGAGTAGAAATTGTTGTTTGCTACTGAGTTTTATAGGCCATGTAATCTTTCTTAAGCCCCAAGTAGCTAACTTTGGTGAGCTTCTTGAGTTCATAAAGCTAAAAGATATTTTATCCAGCATGACCCATGACTGACCATGTGGTTATTGCTTTGTGTTGTTTACAATAATGCATGGTAAGTGTCCCTCAAACAAATTGAGTAAAAACTTAAGGTTAGGAAATTGAAAAAGTCCAGTTTGGATAATGTCAATTTAGCTGAGGAAGAGTTCATATGGTACCTGTAATTTAGGAGATCTTTGGATTATATGATGTTAATCATTGTGTTTGAGCATCTTGAATGACAGAATATGGAACAGGGGTATACGGCACTTTGAATCCTGAAGATTCATGGAGCCCTTTTGTAATTCATGACCAAGACTTCTAAATTCTCTGGACTTTTGTTTCATTAGTAGACAAATGAATTTTATTAGAGAATATGCTTATCCTAGGCACAGTGGAGCACACCTTTAATCCCAGCCCTTTGGAGACAGAGGTACACAGATGCTTTTGAGTTCCAGACCAGCCTGGTCTACATAGTGAGTTAAAGGCCAGACAAAACCACGTAGGGAAACCCTGCCCAAATTAATGAATTATTTTTTTTAAGAAAATGCTTATAACCATAACTTTAAAAGAGTTAAAGTACCTTCAGGCTTGCTAGTTTGCTAAATCTGCGTTTATCTGTCATATAGGGTATATTAACTTTAGGATTAAATGAGATAACGAATATAAATTGCTTAACTATTAAATATGAAAACTTCTTTAATATGGGTAAAGGGGTATAGACTATGGAATCAGAACCACTTGGATTAAAATTAAATCTCAGGTCTACTATGTACAAACACTCTCAGAACTTATGTTTTCTTACCTTGAAGATGGAAGTAGTAATACCTCATAGAGCTCTTCTATTAGTGAACAGTAGGAGAATGAATTTTAAATGTATAGTAAAGAGTAGATGTCTAATAAATGTTAAACCCAAAGTGTCCCCTAATTCTAAAATTAAATGATTCTCTACAATATTCATGTATAATTTTTAGTAACTGAAGTGGAATAGCTAAAATTAAAACAGATTTCAAGTACTAAAATATTCTAGAGTGTCAACTGCAATATAATCTTAAAAAATAAAGCTTACATTACTGCTCAAATCATCTTTTATTTTACTTATAAATTTTAGTCCATTTTCTAAAGACGATATATAACATTGTTACTGCATCTTGCTAAAAATAATATATAAAATTATCCATTCCAGCCCTGAAAAAGTTGTACAGTGTTTTGTTCAATTCACTATTTTCATTTTTCTTTAACTGTGGCATTTTTCAGTGAATTTATTCAACTCAAATTACAGTTCTTTCTTTTTCTTAAGTGTCAGCTTAGGACTATTTCTTTTGACTCAAGGCCATGTGAAAACTTAGAAAATAAAGAGTCGGTGTTGTACAATTATATAAGTAAGTATTGAAAGGGAGTAGAAGTAATCCTCCCACAGTAGGTAATTTTTTCTTTGCTATTTTAAAATTTAAATTTTCTTTTGAGTATTTCATAGACCTTATAATTAGTGCTCTCAAATGATATCTGTCTTTTAAGTATTAACTTTATAAACACCTTTTATTTTATATTCAGTTTGTAACATTCAGCTACACAAATACTTCAGTAGCTAGACATAATGGAACATACCTGTAATCTTAGAGTTTAGGAGGCAGAGGAAGGAATATTGTCATAAATCCAAGGCTATCCTGGTCGACATAGTAATTCCCTGGCTAGCCAGGGCTATATAGTGATATAGTGAGACTCAAATCTAACATGCGCGCGCGCACACACACACACACACACACACACACACACACAAATTCAGGATTGAGTGCCTAATAGATGTAATACCTGATTTAGGAATAAAGTTCTATTTTTATCATATATCAAAATGCTTTTAAAAATACAATTAACTGTAAGAATTTTGCTCTCTGTTTGCTCACTATAAAGGCCTATTGTATACATGTGTGTATACAGATAATCAGAAAAGCAACATGTTAAGCAAGTGTACATTAAGTATGTAGAGAAATGACCCTCTGGTTCCTAAGATTAAAAGTAAATGTAAAATAGTGCCAGGCATACTGTTTGTTCTTGAATTTATTGTCTGAGACATCTAGAGGATGATCGTAGAAGGTTGGAAGTCAAGGAAGGAGAAGGTTTTATTAGTCATAGGCAGAATACTATTTAGGGCCCTACACTAAAACTATAGACAGTGCTTCAGTTTACTAAGAAATGTTAATAAAAAGGAGCAAATGCACATAATATTTTAGTGGTTTCAGAATATACAAAAGTTTACAGAACTACCAGGGGGTAAAAAGCAAGTTTAACATGTTTCATACCTTACTTATATATGACTGTACCAGATAGAGCATAGGCCACTACCTCTAGTGAACCCTTGGGTAAGACTGTAACACTTCTAGATGGCATTTTCCAATTGTGTTACATTTTTAATTGTGCTAGAGTATTGTTTATGCCCAATACATGGTTATATAGTTTCTATACCAATTCAAAGGTTTTTCAATTAATTTTTTAAAATATTTCTTACATGAGTAGTTTTATGTAATTTTCACTCTCCTCCCAACTCCTCCTATGTTCTTCATATTTCCCTCTCAATCATGACTTTTCTTTAATTTTATTGTCACATATATAAATATTACATTATTACATATACTATTAATTATATTACATATAATTCTAGTATTGTGTGTATATATGTATATATACACCCTGCTGAGTCCACTTAGTGTCATTCATATGTATATGCATTTAGAGCCCATCAATTGTGATTGGGTCACCTATCAGGGAACTCATCTCTGAGAAGACTGATTTCCCCGTTTATTGCTTACAAGTCTTCATCTAGGGATAGGGTCTGTTGATATGTCAGCTGGTGCTGTCATTGTGCAAGTCTTATTTAGATGATTGTATCTTTGAGATATCATGAGTATAGCTTTCCTGTCATATATAGAAGATACTGCCTCGCAGTAGACATCTTAATCTTCTGGTTCATACAATTCCAACCATCACCAGCAATGTTACATTCCTTGAGGCTTAAGTGTAGAGGCTGTGTTATAGATGTATCCAGTTGGCATTGGGCACCATACTGTCAATTGTTCTCTGCATTTTGACCAGTTCTGGATTTCTGTAATGATTTCTGTCTACTGCAGAAAGAAACTTCCTTAATGAGGGATGAAAGTTAGACTCATCTGTGGTGGTTATAAAGTATTTAGAATGCATTTAGAAATTATACTGGTCAGTAGTAGTAGTATGATTTATTTTAGGGTATATGACACACCAGCTTTGAGTACTTACTAAGTTTATAGTACTGAATGTAAATTACCTCCTTTTATATAAGTGGGCCTTAAGTCCAAGTAGATAACTGTTGGTTAGCACCAAGATAAAAGTGCTGCTATGCACCCTTATAGACATCTTGACATTCTGGCCGTTGTTGTTTTTCTTGATAGCTAGGTTCGGACCATTGATTGCTTTTTCTTCCTTTGAGTTTGCATAGCACCCTTGATCACTGTGAGAATCAGACCTCAGGTAGGGGGCTTCCAGATCACTTGCAATTCAGTTGCTTCAAGTCCCGTGTCTGAAGTGTGTGGATCCTTCAGCATACGGTCTTATCTTCAAGTTCAAGAGGCACCAAAGGGCAGTGACAATGCCTATATTATTTTGAGAGGCTCTTCCACTCCCCTGGCCAGTGACTCGAAGCCACGTTTCCCATGCCCAGCTCTTGGGTTTTCTTAGATGGTCTATGACTCTTGGGGAAAGCTTTATTGCTTCCTTTAAGTTGTATGTGTTTTTTATCAGCTATATTATTTACCCTTATAAACTTGTGAGTCATGCCTACCAAAATCTAGTTGAAATAGTGTTTGAATTATGCTGACTTTCATGATGCCCATAAAATAACTGTCTTATTATAAAAAGATATTAAATAGTAATATTAAATATAAAACTACTAGTGCACCTTTATTGAAATGTTTAAACTACATTTATTTTGAACTTGAGTAGTTTATATTTGTTTAATTTATTGACTTGCCATCTCCTGTTAAACACTTTTCACTTAGACTTAGTTATTTGAACTCATTTTAGTACTTATCTCACTTAGAATACTTTCTAGGCTTTGAATTGTATAACTAGGTAAGCTTTGTATTTCTTGTAAAATTAGAAGTCTTTTCTATTTTATCTTGGCAAGGAAAGTGGACAGACTTACTATATTAGTAGATTGTACAAAGCAACCTATTTGACCTGCGGTACTAGAAATGCTGTGTCTTTAAGGGCTGTAGAATGTGGTGTCTGAATATAGATAGATACATCCAACCTTGTGGCTCTTTCAGACTAACATGCATGCACACACGCACACAAACCCATGCTAAAGTTTAAACCTTTGAGTCTTGTGCATGCCAAGCAAACACTCTACCAGTGAGGTATATGGTCTTAGAAACCAGAAATGTTAGAGATTTATAAACAAGGGTTAGGGGTAAGCAGAAGAAAAAAAAATTACTTGACTGAAATGGGCTATGAAGGAATAATTAACAAGGTGAAGTTAGTTTTTCTCATTTCTAACTAGTAGCCGTTTTTGTTGGTATTTCTAACTTAGTGTAGCTAATCTAGACTGTTTTTCTTAGATGTGAAAGCCAGGATAGAGACCTAGCAGAACTCTGTCCATATGTCTAGTCAAGGTTATTAGCATAAATGCCTAAGTTTTGCCAAGGAATTAGATACTGCTGAAAAAATACTGGGAGCTCCTATATTTGCTATCCAAAGATTTCCACAGTGTTTGAGGGGTAAATGGCATCTTCTGTTGATGAGACGTGTGCCAGCTAGCCAGCTGGTACTCTCCATGCATGTAAAGCAGGGTAAGTTGTATCTTTGACTATATGAAAGGCTGTGTTCTTAGGGTGAGTTGAAGTGGCCACAAATTTTAATACAGTAGCTTTCTAACATTAGGAGGCTCTTAGATTAATATAGTCTCTTCATCAAAACATTGAAGAACCATTTGGTCCAATTCTCTGTGAATATATTGACTGTAGAATAAGGCAAAGGGCCCATTTTTCTAAGATCCTCAACTTATAATTAAGATTTCCTATGTTAATTTTATTAAGATTTTATTCATAAGTGACTATAAATGCTAGAAAATGAAATTTTTCTTTTAAAAATATCAAACAGTTCTGGTGTATTTTCATATATATAATGGTATTAAAACCTTGTCAAACTTAATGATGCTAAAATTTTGCATCAGTCTTGCCATATTACGATTGCCATGAAGTAAGTAATTCACTGCCAGTAGGCATGATTTTTTTTTGCAGATATTTCTTTTACTGAATTTCCAGTTCAGTGTTATTATTTTTCTCTTTGGCTTTTCATACATATTTAGTTTTTAGAATCTGTTACAAAGCCAGATTCCATTAACTCTGGCTGGCATCCTCCAGCCTTCGTGGGGAGGGGGTGTTGGCGGGTGATGAATATTGAATTTCTTTTACCTTTGAGCATGTAATAAACAATGGACCTTGGGCATTTGTGAATAATATTGTACACATTGTGGCAAATATAAATCTGCTCATAGTTATTTTGCTAGTACATATTAGCGTTGGTTATGATGTAAACAAATATTTCAGAATTTTGGATCATCTAAATAGCAAATAATGAAGTATCTTGAGCGTAGCCTTTATTATTCTGTGTTTTTTAAAGTTCAAATTGAAGCAAAAATGGAATAAAAGACTATTTGTTTTTTAAATCCCTATCAGCAGAAAGTAATTAGCTGAAGATCCACAATTAGCCTCTCAGCAGTCCACATTAACCGTCTCCTCCATCCCGGGTCTTTTCAGACCTCTGGTAATTCTGTGAATATTTTGCGTTTGAAACAGAGGCTTATAATAACTAGCTTGAAATATATTTAAAAATATGAGTATTTTCTTTTAGGTTAGTGTCTACTGTCCAATAATAACTTTCTATTTTGCAAGTGGTTTAAAGGCATAAAAGAATGCTTGTTGTTGCCTCTCTAGATCATATAAAACTATGCCTTTCCCTTTAATAAGCTTAGATGTAGCTGCTTTGCTTTGACTAGATATTCCATTATTGATTCTAAGTGTCTTGCTACAAAAGAATTAACAAAATTAACCACACATTCAAGTAAAGATGATGAAAATTTAAGAGCCACTCATTACCATTGCCACATAGTAAAATGTTATTGCTGACTTCTCTGTGTGTGTGTGTGTAAGCGCGTGCGTGCGCATGTTTGCATATGGGTGTGCATGTAGAAACCAGAGGTTGAAATCTGAATGTTGTTCTCAATCACTTTTCCAATTTGTTTTGAGACAAGGTCTCTCACTGAACTTGGAGCTCGCTATTTCAGCCTGGCTAGTGAGCCCCTGGGATCCGCTTTTCTTCCCTCCCAGCACTTCAGGTCTATGTGTGGGCCAACAAGTCTATATTTTATGTGGGTGCTAGGGATCTGGTTCAGGATTGCACAGCAGGCATTTTACCCACCGAGCCAGCCCCTTTTGTTTATCTTTTTGCTTTGGTTTTCTTTAGAAGGAAATGTTTTCAGTTGTGTAGCATTCTTGCATAATTCAAATCCTTCATAAATCTAACCCTGGGAACCTATTCTGCAATTCTCTGGATGTTTTTATGCAACCTGCTTTTGTAGGTTTAAATTACATTTTGGGACACTGTTTTTGTGGTTGAATTAGAAACTTTTTTTTTTTACATTAAACCTGTGATAAGTAATTGTCACAGTTAGTGCCCTGGTACAATGCTAATTTGAAGTGACATGTCCACACTGGCCCTCAGTAACATGAAGAAGCCTAACAGGTGTGAGGGGTGTGGCTTCCCATGGGTTCTGCTGAACTTCTAACCAGAGAAAAATAGCAGAAAAAGTGAAATGAACCTTGAATAAAGCTGTCAGCAGTAATTATCTCAGCGACACTTTGTGCAGAGATAAAATAAGCACTGCTGCTTTTAGAACCTGAGCACACTGCGTCCGAGATGGAGTTCTCTCACCCACTTAGCAGAGATTGCTGAATACCTTTCAGGAGATACTTATCCAGAGAACATAATTAACAATTGCCATATCGTTATAAAGTATAAATTATTAGGTACTTACACATTTTAAATTTTAGTACATGTTTTATTTTTATTGTTTTCAGTAAGTTTTAGTGACAGAACTTTTTTCTCTCATACTGTCTATTTAGTCACCCATTATGGTATGAAATCTCTGGGAAAGGATACTTCCACAATCAGAAAATTATTTTCAAGTTTGCTTTTCAGTTAGAGAAATGTTCCATGTGCTGGAGTGGTCCTTATGAAACAGGAAATGTATGTGATAAATTGAATAACCTGAGGTCATCATGCAAGTGCTGTTGCATTTGAATTGATTATGAACCAGATAAACTGAATAAATCTTTCAGTTTGTTTTCCAAGCACATTTCAATGTTGTTTTATATGGCATTTTAAAGTATAATTTGTTCAACAAAGTAATTCAAATGATAAATAATGTTTTCTTTATCTGAGAAGTACGTAGAAGTCAAAATGAGATTTTCCTTTAAGAATTTTCTGCCTATAGAAACTATTTTTTAAAAATAATATTTTATACAGAAATTGTTCCTGTCCTCAGCCATATCACTCTGAATGTTGCCTGGCTGTTCTGATCCTGAAAGTTCAGTAGGATTGGTACTTGGGTGAGAGAAGTTCTTCTTCCTTCCTTCCTTCCTTCCTTCCTTCCTTCCTTCCTTCCTTCCTTCCTTCCTTCCTNCTCCCTCCCTTCCTTCCTTCCATGCCTTAAAATACAATTCTGTATTTCCAGTAATCAAATGAGACCTAGAGAGCTAACTTTTTTTCCTTCATAATTTAGCTTTATCATTTTCCACAGGTAGCTAGGATGGTTCACACTGCATGTGAAAATGACATCTTTCAGGAAAGGCTTAGGAATCAACTTATATTATGAGTCCACTCTGGTGTTTACTAACTTTGTGGTCTTGGGAGGTTCTGAGTTGCCTTTTCCTGTAGAATGGTAATGTGTCCGATCAGGCTGTGTCCATTATTCCTAAGCAGTGAAAATGAGAATTGGTATAGTGAAATACAAAAGAGCTAGCACTACATAAACTTGGTTAAAATTCTTACCCTAGTAAGCCATTAAGCAGAAACTATTCAGCTTTGGCTGTATCACTTTCATTTAGCTGAGTTCTTAGCACAGTGTGGTCACCTATTTAGTTAAGCAGATGAATAATAATATTTTCATCTACTTAAAATAAGCATAATATCTATTATAGGTAGGTTAGAAGATAGATAGGCATATAGATGTCCTGGGAGACAAATTTGTTGAACCATTTTAAACCTCACAGCAGTATTGTGACTTACAGATAGATTAACAAAGTAGAAGGCTTGTTCAGAGTCACATAGTTGTTAGCAGACACAAGACTTCAGATTCTGGCGTATAGCTTTGAAGTGCACGTTCATAATCACTCTGCTCTAACTCCTCCCAAGGGAGCATAGGACTTCTGCTTTCCAAAGACATTGCCTTACATTGACACATATTTCCCATGACTCCTTGTCACAGTTAAACATGATTTGGAAGACATGGAGGAGAATTTACGGTTGAGCTCCTCATTATTTGGTTTGACACACTCTTCCCTTTCTCAAACAGCGGGTCCTGCATTCCATCACAATCACCAAAGCAGTGCGGCTGTCTCTTCTAAGGGTACCTCTTCTCCAGTGTCAGAATTCTCATATAAGTGTGTTGCCTCAGAAGATCTAGAGACTTGATTTTCCTCTCTGTTCTAGCTCCTTGGCCCACCCACATAAAACTTTGGCCTCTGACATTGCCCATGCCTCCATCTTTTCAGCTCCCACCTATGCATGCTACTTGTCCTCTCCTAGGAACTAATTGAATAAAAGGCACCTATTCTTGAGAGATCTGTCCAAATGCCACAGGCTGAGGTCACACCAAATGATACAGTGCACTTTATAAGGCAGGGATAGTTGTAGTTGTTTAAGAGTATTAGTGTGAGTTGTGAAGTACATTCACTCCTATCTTTCCAAATGCCTTGCACAAATCAATAAACTAGACAATAAGTAACATTTTGTTAGCTGTTATATAATAAGTAGACAATAAACTGGGTAATAGGTAACACTTTGTTACCTAAAGTGAGGGACACTCAGGCAAAAAGAATAGAGTGGGCAAAAGTCTAGGGGTAGGAAGGCACAAAGGACTCTTGAATCAGCGTGTAAACAAACCCAAATAGAAATTCGAAGAAGTAGTAGCTAGTGATGACTAAAGATGATCCAAGTTATTGTCTTGAACTCCAAACCAGGGTGTTGGGGGGAGGTTGTTTAGGACAAGTGAAAAAGCTTAGTCATCTACTTCAGTTTTTTCCTACTTTCTTTTTAAGAAAACAAAACAAACGAACAAAAAAGCGGGAATTTTTCTAGATCTCTGTGAATGTGTTCTTTTCGTGTTAATCCACCAGTGTTTTAAACACATAATCCTATTACAGGCAGCTTTAATTGTGGCAAAGGGGCAGGTGTGTGTATATGCTCGTACGCACGTGCACATGCCTGCCTTATAGGTTGTTAAATGTATTTCAGCTAGATGTTCCAGTAGACTTACTTGATCTCCTAAAGTTATTGTGTTTTATCTCATAGTAATTAAATGGGATAACTATAGCAGATTCTGCTTTGTGGTGCTTAGAATTCACCCTGTAGGGCCTCACCCATGCTAGACAAGGATTCAACCCCTAAGCCATATTCCTAGCCCAAGTAGGCTCTCCTTTTGCATTTCAAACTCTTTTTTTCTTCTTCTCCACCCATCCACCCCACACTGTGTGTGTGTTTGTGTGTATGTGCGTGCACACATATGTGCCAGCCCATGTGTGGAGGCTAGAGAACCACAGTCAATGTCAGTGAAGAACTGTTGTAAAGCAGCTCTCTCATCAATTGAGTTCCAGAGATTGAACTCAGACTGTGCTCTTAGGTGTAAGCGCCTTTACCTGCTGGGCCATTTTGCAAGCTTCCCAATCAACTTTTGGACAATGCGTTGTAACATAAACTTCTTTAAATGTTGCTAATAAGCAGGTACTGAATGATATTAAAGATAGGCTCTTAGAAGTACTCAGAGACACAATATATTTAAACAAACACGGTCCATTGGGTAGCATTTATAATGTTACAAAAGAGGAAATAGGCCTTTAAATAATTTAGATTTCTTTTGTTCACTTAGGAAAATCTATTTAATGAACATTGGTTAGCATATTTTGAATATCTTGGGCATAGAAAGATTAAGTAGTTTATTAGGGTGCTTTATGTATCTTTCAGTACACATGCTAATTAGCCTAAATGTAGTTACATTAGCTTGTGTAAAAACTCTTAAATTGTCTCTTAGAGTTAGACTATTAAAGAAATAAACAGGCCTTGTAACTGAAAACATGTAAGGTAACCCTGCTGTCTCTCAAGGAGTTGAGCCAAAGACAAAATGTGCGTGTGCGTGTGCGTGTGTGTTACAAAATTATCTGTACTATGCTAGGCATTTTTTCAGGTGTCATCTTTTTATTGCTATCAACAGAGATCATTCTCCTGTCTCAGATGAATAAACTGAGATCTCATGAGATCAAACAGCTTTCCCAGGAAATAGCATTATTATCAAAGCCAGATTATCTATATACTATTTTGATGTGTAGTAAGAATGTAAGTGTTGATTGAATGACTAAATTATAGACTGTAAATAACTATATGGTTAATGCATATTCATCAACTAGCTCTAAATGATTGAGTAATATGGAGAGTCAAGAAAAATCTGCACACATTCCAGATCCCCCTCCACCAACGTTTGGATTAGAAGCCATACATTTGTGAGAGTTATTTTCTCTTCTGCCCTCCACCAGAGGGTGCTCAGAAGCAATGAAATGACAAAAGTGATTGTGACAGGCATTTGGAAACAAAGAGGCATTTTCCTTCATAGCTGTGCTCTTGACTTTTCTGTGAAAGAGTAGAGTTAGAATCCTCCATTCAGCTCAAATGGCTTCCGTGATTTACAGTTCCTCATCAATAACAACTTACCCACTTTCCTGAAGTTAATACTTTCTACGGGTAACACTGACTATTCTCTCTAAGCAGATATAGAGAGATGCTGCCCCTAGGTAGAGTCAGACTGATCTGCTATTAGGGCTGCAGTTTTTATTGTGTAATTTAATACTCATGGCAAGTAGTCTAATATTCTGAAATGATTCAGAACATCTAAAGCACTCAACTGAATCATTAAAATTGCCAAGTCCTAAATATTGTAGTTTCATATTAACTAATAAGAGTACTAATTCTATTCTTCATGTTCCCATGGTGTAATCTGGTTTTGGGAGCTTAAACAGATTTTAAATGGCAAAATTTTAAAGCCTTTTTGTATTGGTCAACCTGTTTTGATAACCAAAAACTAAAATTTATGTTGAACCAGTATGAAGAATCCTAAAAGTGGACAATTGTAATGTGAAAAAGGAACACCAGAGGAGGTAAGAGGAGGCTTTTTTTTTTTTAACAAAATGGCATTTTAGAAAACGTTTAAATATTTATTTGTATTTTACAACTATTTACATTAGGCTCCAAGAAAACATGTTTATTACAAGATAAGCCTCAGGTAGAGAGCTTTATCATCTGTAGCTGATACCTCCTTATAAATGAGAGGCTTAACTGAACCGTTTTGGGCAGGGAATGTCCTCTTATTTTGGAATCTTTTTTTGGGATGTGTAGAACAACCAGTAGGCATCTGGGAGTGGGCATACTGATAGCTTCTCGCTGAAGAGTGTCAGCAAAGTTATCGATGATGAGCACAAGATGAAGTCTAAGGATCTCTCAATGGTGATAATAACTGATGGATCTAAAGGGAAGCCCTTTAGCAGCCATTCATTTTCTTCCAACTCTAATTCCTCATTTGGTATCAGCATATGAGATTATGTCCAAAGCAAACACCTCAAGACTTGCTACTGTTGCTCTTTATTTCATTAAGTCTTACCAACTTGCTGGATAAATTGAGGACTATAACACAGCATAGCCTGGTGACAAATAGTTTTTAAAGCTATTTTCAGGGAGGTTTCATAGATAATTGATCTTGACATACACATCTCTTTTTAATATTCCAGTGGCTCCAGAATATTATTATTAATTTCCTTTTTAACAGTGCGCCTTCTTGTGAGGTGACTAAACTGCTATTTAACCCTGCTACAAGAATGTGGCAGTGGGCTAGCCCAGACAAGTGGATGTTCACTTGGTAGTTAGTTTTCTTAATAAGCTTGCTTCAACCTGCTGCAAATTAAAGCTCTGTGATTTCTACCACACAAGTGATTTAAAAGGGGGAAAAAGCCCTTGGTTTTTTGAATAAAAAAATAAATAAGCTTTTTTATTTATACTCTGGTTGACAGTAAATGAAATTTCAGATTCATGACTAAGTTTGACTTTATAACTGCTTCATTGATTTTTCTAGCCAAACTATGCATTCAGCAGTCTCTCTCTCTCTCTCTCTC
>LOEQ01004166.1:0-11044 GCA_001685075.1 Bramus lutescens | reverse complement strand
TCTCTCTCTCTCTCTCTCTCTCTCTCTCTCTCTCTCTCTCATGCACACACACATACACAGCCCTTAAGAAGACAAGGTTTCTCTGTGTAGCGCTGGCCATCTGGAACTGGCTGGGTATACCAGTCTGGCCCCAAACACAGAGATCCTCCTGCTTCTGCCTCCTGAGTGCTGGGATTAGAGGTATGTGCCAGCACCATCAGACTATACTTGAAATTTTAGGGTGACCAGTTAGTCATCTTCAGGATTTCTTGTATTTAAATGGCTTATTTTAGTACAGGGATGTAATAGAAAATTTCCTAGTCATTGGAGGCCAGTCCACTTCCACTTGGATAAACTGCTCTGTCTCTTGAAACTTGGCTTGTGATCTATGCAACCATAATCCTAAGTTTGCAGAGTTTTGTATGTTAAATGAAGAAGCACTTGCTATAAAGTACCTATAAGTGAAGGTTAATAGGTGTGGTTATTTTAATGAAGCCAAAGAAAATTGTTATTGTCTATTAGACCACAAGACAAGCTATATATAGTAAGGCATTACAGTTGTCTGTGACATAAACTGTCCTGTGCTAATTTTATCTTCCCCTGTGTAGTTACCTGCATGGCTCTGAGCAAGATTCCTCATTTATATAAGCTTAGTAGTCACATCTTTAAAATGTTAATTATGCTGTATAAAGTAACACACACCATCTGTAATCCCAACAATTGAGAGACTGAGTTATGAGAACCTCAATTTGGAGCCAGCCTGGGCTGCACAGTGAAACCCAGTCTTAAAAACCAAAAGGTAGTAGTTTAATTCCTTAATACCTACCCAAGCTGATTCTTTGCCACATTGTAAGACGAAGAGCCTCTGGTCCAATCCCTGGTGAACTCCAGCTCCCCTGTTAGTTCTTATGATTGAAGCTCCACTCTGAATTTCTCTTGGCATTTGGTCTTCTGAATTCCCAACAAAATGGGACATTAAGGTCTGCTTAACAACATTTTAGAGCTTCCGTGGCTTGAAGTTCTAAATGCCTGCTGACAACCAAATAGGTTCAGAATAGCAACAACTGTAGTCTGTATTCCAGTTCTTATAATGGTTACTGTTGTGCCTGTGAGCAAATAATTGACAAAAGCACCTTACGGAGGGTGTACGTTGTCTTACAGCGAACAGAATGCTCATCATGACAACAGAAGTGAGAAAGGTGGCCACACTCTTCAGGAAGTAAAGGCATGAGTACTGGTCAGCTTTAGTGAGTTCTTTTCTTCTTCCTCCTGGAACCGCAGCCACTAGACTTGTGCTACCCACATTCACAGTGGCTCCTCCCACCTGAGTACCAACTCAGAAACAGCCTTATATACATGCCTAGAAGTTTATCTCCTAGTTTACTCCAGGTCCTATAAAGTTGACAGTCAGTACAAGTTGACCATCATGCTACATTTTTAGAAAATATATTTACTGTTCATAAAATTCTAGATATATATTATCTTAATTAAATACTTAACTCTAAAAAATTAATCTGGGCCAGGTGGTGGTAGCTGACACCTTTAATCCTAGCACTTGGGAGGCAGAGGCAGACGGATGACGGATCTTTGAGTTCAAGACAAGCCTGATCTACAGAGTGAGTTTCAGAACAACCAGGACTGCACAGAGAAACCCTGTCTCAAGAAAAATAAAATAAAAACTTAATCTCAGTGATAAATGCCCATTGATACAACTAAAGTTTTTGAGAGTCTTTGATCAGTATCTTTAAAAGAGAACAAAAAGTTGTTAATTGTTGAACTATGTGCTGTGTGAAAATACCATTTTACAAATAAAATCACAGTTATTTGAAAGTTCTGAAAGGTCACAAAAGCATTCAGGTTGTGTTCTGATTGGTTATTGTTTAGAGTTCTTATTTGGGTCTATGTTAAGACAAAGCAAAAAGTGGAGCAGAAAGATAGGGAAACTGTCTCTTAGCAAGGGAAGGAGGACTTTTAAAGTTGCTGGCAAAGTGAATGCTGAGTAAGTAGCTGTGATTATTGAAGAGATTATCATAGTAAAGAGGAACTTTGTGCTCTTCCCTGGGACAATCCATCTTAGGGAATAACAAATTCATTGCAAGAAGAAAACCTGAACTTAGAATGCCACTCAAGGGTTCCCTGCTTAAAAGCAACCTCCAAGGGAATTATTTTCCCAGGGTCTGTACACAGTTGATGAAACTTTCTCCTAGAGTTCCCAGGCTCTATAGCAAGCTTGCAACAGAATGTATCCTGCTGAGGCCAGATAATGTGGGGCAGGACCAAAGTCCCTGCAAGGGAGTCACATCAGTCCACTCTGTGAAACTGAAAGTAACCTCAGTTACATTGGTGTCTCCAATTATATTGGAGACCCCAGTGAAGCAGGGGTTTTGTTGTTTGTTTGTTTGTTTGTTTTTTACTCTTTGTGCCCCCCCCACAACTCCACAATGAATACACAGAAACTTATTCTTACTTAAGAATATATGTGACCCTAGTGTGGCTTGTTTCTAGCCTGCTTTTCTAGCTTGAATTATCTCTTTTTTCTTTAACTATGTTTTGCCTATGGGCTTTTTACCTTTCTTAATTCTGTATATCTTTCTTTTCTTCTTACTCTGTGGCTGGCTGGGTGACTGGTCTCTGGTGTCCTCTTCTCCTTTTCCAGCTCCTTGCTTTTCTTTTTCCAGGATTTCTAGTTCTACTTATTCTTTCTGCCTTCCATCCTCACCTGTCCTCTCTCTCCTGCCTAACTATTGAATGTTTAGCTCTTTATTAGACCAATCAGCTGTTTTAGACAGGCCAAATAACACAGCTTTACAGAGTTAAACAAATGCAACATAAAAGAATGCATAGCAGCATTCTTTGTAATAGCCAGAAACTGGAAACAACCTGGATGCCCCTCAACTGAAGAATGGATAAAGAAAATGTGGTACATTTGCACAATGGAGTACTATTTAGTGGTAAAAACAAACAAACAAAAATGACATCTTGAAATTTGCAGGCAAATGGATGGAACTAGAAGAAAACATCCTGAGTGAGGTAACCCAGACAGAGAAAGACAAACATAGTATGTACTTACTCATAAGTGAATGTCAGACATAAAGCAAAGGATAACCAACATACAGTTTACAATCCCAGAGAAGATAGGAAACAAGGAGAACCCTAAGAGAGACATACACGGACCCCCTTGAAATGGGAAGTAGAAAAAATTTCTTTAGTAAAGTGGCAGCTTGGGGAGGACAGGTGGTGGTGGAGTGGGGAGGGGAGAAGGGGAGAGAAGAGGAGAACATGAGGGATTGGAAGGTCAAGTTGGATGAAGGTCAGAAAGAGAGAACAAGGAAAAAGATACCTTGAAAGAGGGAGCCATTATGGGGTTAGCGAGAAACCAGGCACTAGGGAAATTCCTAGGAATCCACAAGGATGACCCCAGCTAATAATCTAAGCAATGGTGGAGACAGTACCTAAAAATACCCTTCCCCTGTAATCAGAGTGATGACTACCTTAATTGTCATCATAGAACCTTCTTCTAGTAACTAATGGAAGCAGATGCACTGGGCCAAACTCCTGGAATCCACTCATTGATATTATGAGCAAAGGGCAAGACCATGATGGGGAAACCCATAGAAGCAGCTGACCCGAGCTAGTGGGAGCTGTGGAACCTGCTTAAGACTTAACTAGGCCCCCTGAATGTCTTTGTCAGTTGTGTGGTTTGAACAGTTTGTGGGGCCACCAACGGTGGAACCAGTATTTATTTCTAGTGCTTGAAATGCTCTTTGGAGCCCATTCCCTGTGGAGGGATACCTTGCTTAGCCTAGATAAAGAAGAGAGGGCCTTGATCCTGCCTCAAGTGATATGACAGACTTTGTTGACTCTCCATGGAAGGCCTCACCCTCTCTGAGGAGTGGATGGGGTGGAGTGAGGAGAAGATAGGAGGAGTGGGAGGAGTGGAGGGAGAGGGAGCTGGGATTGGTTTGTAAAATGCGATTGTTTTAAATATATAATAAAAAAATCATAAAATATAGAAGAATGCAGCACATCTTTGTATCATTAAACAAATATTCCACAGCATAAATGAATGTAACACATCTTAAATTAATATTCCACAACACCCCAGAATGTTAGAGATGCCAGGACTGTGGTTTATCTGGAGGAAAAGCTGTAGCCAGAGAGTCATCACAAGAGAGAGGCTTATGTATTGCACACAGCAGGGATGGAGGGTGGGCTTACCAAAACTGTTTGGATGATGCTATCATCATCCTATCATCAGCCCCAGATGATGGACATGGAGCTCTAGGATTTGGTGGTTCACCTGCTAGGTTTCAGTCCTGCTATGATCTAACTATTCATTTTTGTGTCTCCCATGTCTGCTTTTTTTTCCCTTCTAGAATGAGAATGTTTACTTGTAACATTATATATTGGAAATGTATAACTTAGTTTTGATTTTATTGTGGCTCACAAAATTTTACCTTGAGTTGCAAAAGAGGCTTTTAACTTTGTAATGTTGAATAGTGTTGGGAGTATTAAGACTATGCAAACTTCTAGAGATGGACCAAATACATTTGCATTGTGAGAGGCAATGAACTGATGGGGACATGGGTTTCAAGGTTATGACTTAGAAGTGCTAATGTCCCTTTTTGTTGAAAATTTAGAAGACCAAATGCCAAGAGAATTTCAGAATAGAGCTTCAATCATAAGAACTAACAGGGGAGCTGGAGTATTTTCTGTAGTGAGTTCTAGAAATGAATTTGAAGTCAGACACACTGACTTTAAAAGTCTATTCCTGAATGATCAGTGTATAGTGCATCTGTGTGTGAAGCATCACACCAGTTTATATATAAAATTAATAGATGTTAACCCAAAAAAGTCCATACTCAGACATCTGCTCCTTTGGCAATCGACTGAAACTTTGAATCCTTATGTTTTCCTCGAATTACTAAACAGAAAATTCAGTTGATGGTTTTTTTTAAAACTTCAAACTTATCAAATGATGCTATCCTTGTGTTCCAGTCGTTGTGGACTGTTATAAACTTGCCTAATACATCCCTTTGTGCTTAAAATTGTGATCTTATTTTCAAACTATGATTACTGTTAAGAGAGTCCTTTAGATTATTTTTAAGCAGTGTTTGGAACAACTTAAATGAATAAATATTTTGTTAATAGAACATATTTATTTGTAGTCTAAAAAATCTACATAATAAAAATAAAGATAATATGTAATATCAGCTTATAGATGTTTCCTTGGTCCACTGTTACATTTCATGAAATAATTTTACTCAAGCTTTATATGCATTTTCCTATGTAAACACCATTATTACTAGTAATATTTGTTAGCTTAGCCTCTTTACAGTAGTTTGTGGTTCAGTACCTTTGACTCAGTATATCATAATGCTCTCATTATATTTATTTTCCCAAGCCACAAGTATTCATTTTCAAAATAATGTATTATTTGTTAGACATCTACTATGGACTTGGCATTTTCTTTCATCTGTTAGTTCAACCTTCTCTTTTTGGGAGAAAATGCTGTGCAATATATTATTAGGACAATTGGCTTCCTTTGTTTATTAGTTTCATTTGTCCTATTAAAGTGTATTACTGCCTTCCCAAAAATATTTTAAGGTATCTGTATCTTTTACAAGCTTGTTTACAAATACTTTCTGTCTAGAGATTGTGAAGCTAGATATCTGTGAGCAGGCATAAAATTGGCATTGCTGTCTTTTTCTTGGCCATTCTTCACATGTGGTCTCTAAGCTCTTGAAAAGTCAGTGACTGGGGTTACTGTAGGATAATCTGCTTCACATATAGTGTATTATAGAGCGAAGTAGAATGTTTGAACAGCCTGTAGTAGGACAGTCTTTGTAAGTACTCAAGATAAAGCAGCTTCTTATCTTCTGATAGACACTTTAGGGCAAACCTGTATTTATGTCTGGAATAGTTCTGATAATATTTTTTACAATTTTACAAATTCCACAATTTGTAAAATCATATTACTGTTAATATGTTATTGGCATATATATATATAAGAATTATTTATTTTAACCTCAGATATGTTTTATTGACCTATAGGAATTCTCTAACAATTTTCTTAGTGATAAAGTTGGAAGTACTAAACAGAATGACTTTCTGCTTGCACAATTCTTATAATTAAAGCTGACAAGGACTTTGTCCTTTCTGCCTATGAGTTGTAAATATGATCTCTGTCTCATTTATTATATAGTTATGTCTCATTATTTTAAGTATAATTTCAGGCTCAATCTGATGGTATCCACTCATAAGATATGAAGGCTCTATTGAGTATTTTTTTTCTTCCCAGGGATTACCATTTTACAAATTATTTTATGTTGTAAAATATTATTTTAACTTGGAAAATATGTGTTACATTTGTTTATGCTGCATTTGTTTAATTACCTAAAGATGTGTTGCTGTTTAACCTTGCACCTTATTGGTCTAATAAAAAACTAAATGGCCAATGGCTAGGCAGTAGAGGGATAGACAGGGCTGGCAGGCAAGAGAAAATAAGTGGGAAGAGAAATCTAGGGAAAAGAAAGCGAGATGCCTGGGGCCAGAAGCCAGGCAACTGCTAGCCAGATAGACAGGGAGGAAACAGGAAAGATATACTGAATGGAAAAAAGGTAAAAGGCCTCGAGGCAAAGCATAGAAAAAAGAAACCAATTAAAAGAGGGGCTAAGGTAAAGCTGAGCATTCATAACTAATAACACGTTTCCATGCCATGATTTGCCAGCTGGTTGGTGGCCCAAAAGAGCCTACTACAATCATTCCTAAGTAATATGTTTAAGAATGAAAGTTCATCTTGACTAAAGAATATAAATAACAGTATTATCTTTGGAGAAACTGAATACCATGATATCCTTTATAAACCAACACCACTGTGTCTTTACAGTAAGGTGGGTTTTTTTTTGAGGCATTTTAGTGTCTTCTGGGTTTTAGACTGTATTCTGAGTTTTAATTAGATACTTCTCTCCCTGTGATAAATTGATCTGTGCTTATTAATGAGAAGGCAGAAATGAAGAACTCCTACTTATGATTAACCTCTCTTAGAACTAGTAAATAATCTTTCAGCAGTTCTATGTGTAATATTTTTGTCTATGAAAACAATCAGTATGTCATAGTCTTTCTGAATTACTAGATTCTAAATAACAATTGTTTTGACCATTTGTCAAACATGGACAAAATAAAGATTAAACAAAGTACCAGAAGGCCTTTGAAGTGCAAAAGATCCTGCCCATATATACATATATATATAGTAAATATATATATTTGCCCATATGTCTATATATGTATATATATATTTATATGTACTAAAAGACAGGTGCAAAATACCATGGATGCAAAGGACTATGAAGACACAGAGAAAGCTGTTTTTCCTATTTATCTGCCATCTTTCACACTGCTGTAAAGACTCATCATTCTCAGATTCCAGTATAGTGGGTTATGCTCTGTAATGGGAGTTCATTTAGCATAATTAGCCAGTGAGCTATAGGCATGAAATTATACTCCTTCCAACTTTCCCACCTCTAGAAGATTCCATGCTTGTTTTGTTCATCTCTCTTCTCACATGGTATACATGTTCCCTTAAGATAGACACTATATTTTATATCTAATCAAAAAATTAGTCTCTCTTTTATTTAGGCAGCATTTATTAAGCAATGTGGAAATAAATTATGAAATAACAGAATCTTTGAGTTAAGTTGATTTTGGTTTTTGTTGTTTAAGTCTCTCTATTCTAAGACTAGCCTCAAGTTCTTTGTATGACTAAGGGTTACTATATACTAATGACCCTCTGGTTTTAACTTTCCAGGTCTGGGTAACAAGTGCACACTGAATTTGTGTGGAGCTAGAAATCCAACCCTAGGTCTTGTTCATACTAGGCAACCCTTTGGGTTGATCTTTTTCTGGGGAACCTATTTAAGTCTTTTCACCTGTGATATGGAAAACACAAGCTTCCCTCAAACACACAGACACACACCTGCCTTTGCCTCCCAAGTACTGATATTAAAAGTGTGTGTCATCACACCTGGCTAAACACATGACTTTTTTCAGCACATTTTATGTGTGTCAACACACATCACATGTGATTGAGCATACTTAGGTGTTTATGTGAAGTTGATATTTTTCATTCCAGTATTTGACTTAAAATTATTAGGCTTAAAACATATATAAATTCTTTTTGCCTCACCCACTATTGTCTGCTGCCTATGAATTTATTAATTTGTAGATATTTGTATTTCTTCACTTTATGTCACATTAATTCACACCTCCCAAAGTTACCAAAGGATATTTTCAGTGTGCCAACAATACCATATTTTATTTCTGTTAGTAAGAGAAAGTTTGACTTATATCATTGCATTAAATACAAAAAATGTGTGCCTTTTGCTTTGCCTGGGATACCCACACATTTTTTGGTTGTTTAACAGTTTTGTTGATTTGAATGATGGAAATTAAGCGTGCTGAGCATGTGCCCTTCCACTAAGCTCCACCTCCAACCTTAAGCATTGTTTTGTTTTTAAGAATAATTTATTCTTATTTTATGTGTATGAGTGTTTTTCCTGCAAGTAAGTATACCATGTGCATACTTAGCACACAGAAGCCTGAAGAAGATACTGTCCCCCCCCCAGAACTTGAGTTACAATGTGTGCCACCATGTTTTACTTCTACATAGTTAGAATGACGTGAAAGGTAAATAGTCTGTAAACACAGGAGTTCACTGAGATAACATTAGAATAAAATACCATTACATAATAAATCATCTTTAGCATGCACTATAATACTATAAAAATGTTACTGATAATCACCACAAACTATTGGCATTCAAAATTGCTTTGTTAAGTATATTTGAAGTTATCCTTTTCCATTGTATTTTCTTCATACTAATCCTGAAACAGATTTAAATTTGTAAGTGTATTTTCTTTGAATCTATTTCCTTAAAAGTTAATACTTATGATGAAATTCAAACTTCAGTCATATTTTTTATGTTTGGCCAATTTCAATTTTTACCTCAATTTATTTTATTTACTATCAGATATACTATAAGTTTTAGTAGGCAAAAATATGTTATTTAATAGTTTTTGCTAAGCAGGATAGATTTTTTTTGAATAGCGTCTTTGATTACAAGGGTAATAAGGATTGTAAACAGAATGTAAACCATGTAAGTTCTTCATGTGTATTTTAGCTTCATAAGCCCTTATAATCTTTACAATTTTGTGTTAGTATTGATGTATAAATAGCATTGTAACTGTGTAGTAAAATAAAGACATCATTGCTGTTGGCAGATACTCTTCCTCATGTACCCTGGAAACTAGGAAACTGGGATTTCTGTGAGTGAATGTGGTAGGAATACAGTAAGAATCGGTATTCAAACCAACTGTATAATTTGGTTTTATGTACAATTTCTGGTTTCTCCTATCTGTTCTGTTTTCTAATGAGACTTAGTCCTGACTAGCACAGTGTGGCCGCTGCCTTTTTAAGACAGAGTCTATGCAGTTCCATCTATTCTGGAGCTTACTTTGTAGGCCAGACTGGCCTTGAACTCCAGACCTGCCTTGAACTCACGGAGATCCGACTGCCTCTGCCTCCCAACTTCTGGGATCAAAGGTGTGCACCACCACGCCTGGTTTATCATAATATCTTAGGTGTGGAAAAGTTTCAGAGTTTCAAAGCCTTCTTGGTAATGTAATGCCCAGGCTAACAGAGTAAGCTTTCTTTCTAACCTAGCTCCAGAAATATAGGAAAAATAGAAATAGAAAATTCGTCTATGAAAGATAACTGCACTTTGTTTAAAATGATACATTCTACTTCCTGCAGATGTGTCTTGCCGAATCAGGGCTCTCTTATCCCTGCCATCGACTTACTGTGGGAAGAAGAACTTCACCTGTGCAGACCCGTGAGCAATCAGAAGAGGTAAGCCTGTTTGCTGGCTTTTCACTGAACTGAAGGCTCATATCCTCCACTCACCTGCCCACTTCCTATTCTTTTTTTTTCTTTCCCTTAGCTATGCATTGGTAAAGTTAATGTACCGTGAATGATGTCTCAGTCAAACTTTAAAGGCAGAAACTCTCCATACAAGATTATTATTATTACTGAAGTGTTCCTTGTTCTGGTAGTTTTACATTTCAACATACAGAAGTCAGACAGAATGTTGTTGGATCAGTTTTACACAGAACTGTCAATTTAACAAAGGGGTTTTTTTTCATTATTGACTGCATTTTATTGGGAATGAGCCTCCAGGTTCTGTAACTTATGAGTTGACAGTATATATTTTACTCCAAGATACTCAGAGCTAATAAATCCCTAATTCATTGATAGCAGTATACACAGACCCTGTAGAACAATATCAAGGAGCAAATAAGATGGATTATCTTTGTTTTAATTTGTTCCTATGTATCTGTATGGCCTGTATATATTAAAGGCATTGTCTTAATTCTGTACCATGTTTATAGATAACATTTCTGTGCCTAACTTTGATCTTGGTTAAAAGGATGGGAAAGGAAGCATAATTACTATGACTTAATGTTTTAAGCTAATCAATAGCCTCCTATTTCATACTGTGAAGTCATTGTGACTTTAAAAGAACACACACACACATAACCAATATTGGAATACTAAAGGTATAAAAGCAGACTTTTTCACAAAATCAAAGAGAAACAAACTGCAATGTAGCAGTTTTAGGGACAGATTATCCAGACCTAAAGTCCTTGAGGAGGCACCAAATTTGAAAGCTTTAAACTTTTTTTCCATTCTTTTTATTCTGTGTTTATGGGTATTGTCTATATGCATGTCTGTGCACCATGTGCATTCTGTGGCTGTGGAGGCCAGGAGAGGGTGTCTGATCCACGGAGACTGGAATTATAGGAAGTTATAAGTTGCCATGTAACTGCTGAGAGCCAAACCTAGTTCCCCTGGTCTTCTAGCTAGTGTCTGAGCCATCTCTCCAGCTCCCGGGAGGCAATGAATTTGTACTACATTTTTTTTCACTATTTTATGTTTTTTTTTTAAAAAGATGGTAATTTTATTTTTTTAGATTTATTATTATTATTATTAAAAATTTCCATCTCCTCCC
>LOEQ01004165.1:106480-117269 GCA_001685075.1 Bramus lutescens | reverse complement strand
CCTGACTGCTCTTTGGACTGGAGAGGGAGGGGGAGGGAAATGGGAGGAGGGGAGAAGGTGGAATTTTTTAATAAAAAAATAAAGTCATCTCTTCTTCATGATCAATCAGTGATGCGGTCAGGCTGTAGGTCTTTAACAGACAAGCTGATGTACCTGCTGCCGAGTGTACAGCCGGCTCCACTGAGCCATGTCTTTGGATGGGGAAAGCTGGTCTTTGAAAGAACTGACTTTTGAAGAGGGTTAGGAAAGATTCTGGGCCACTTGGTAATTCCCAAGCACTCAGCCACTTGCCAGTCCTCAGCCTCTGCAACAAAGGTGATAAAATAAAGATTCATCGTAAACCCCCAGTGAATCCACAAGGAGGAAAAGAACCCTAGTACCTTCATCCACACTGAGATGAGAGGCTTGCCATCAGGCAGACCAGAGGCTTGGGGCAATGCCAGCCTGGCTCAACCTCTTTTGCTGGTTGAGATGTAAAGCTGATGTAAAGATGAGCCGCTGATGTAAAGAAGCAGGGATCTGGAAAGGGAGAAGAAGAAAAGAGGAAATGAAAAAAAAACCCTAAGTGAAAAGAAGAGCTGTGGTCAAGAGTTCAAGGCTTACCCATAAGCAATTCTCTTTGCCTCTAGGACATAGTTCAGGGAGGAATTGTTCTTGCAGGGCTTGTTCTTCCACATCCTTGGATAGGTCCATATGACTCGTTAGGCCAAAATGGGCTGCAGCGGTGTGCAGCATTTGCTACAAGCCCCTCCATGACACCCTACCCAGAGCAGGGAGAGCAGACGCCTTCACTACAGAAGGCAAGTTGTACCAACACATGGGGTACCTTTGTCCTGGAGTGTCACCCAGATCTTCAGACAATCTTGCTCCCATTTGCTGCCATCCAAGTCACTGAACTTTAGTGGGTATCTACTGCTAAAATGTACACCGGTCTCTTCCAGTAGACAGAATAAGGAGTAGGAAGCCAAGAAGTGATTGAAAATGAGAAAGAACAGAAGCCAAGGAGAAAGAGAGGGATAAAGGGGAGGAAGAGGGAAAGTAGGAAGAAGAGGAGGCAAGGAGAGGAGGACAAAGGGGAGAGTTGACTATAACCCCCCATATAAACTTCCTTCTGTTAGTGACAGAGACATGTGTTTGATAACAATGTCCATGGGCGAAGCCAGTGCTCAAGGGTCACAGCTTCACACTGCGATGCGTGTAGGCATACATCTTTCCATTGAGTCACAATGCAACACACATACATACATACATTAATTACTTATTCATTATCAAACATCCACCAAACACCAGACATCGCAAGGCAACAGAAGAGACCAAAACACAGGCCCAGTCACTGGCCTTACTTATGGAGCCTATAAACCACTGCTCCCCATTCCCTTAAAATGTCAGGAGCCCCTTCCAGCTGCTCCTGGAAGAAGGACAAAATGATTACAAACTTAGGACTCAGTCAGTGATAAGTCTGGGGACAGAGCTCCCTGCTTTGCCTGGTTCTGCAGGGACCGGGCACTTGGTCTTGAAAAGTTCCTGAGTTACTGTTCCGTGGCTGTGATGAAATTACCTGGCCTATATAACCTTGTGGAGGAGAACTTGGCACTGGCTCACAGTTTCAGAGATTCAGTCCCTCCTGAGAGCTTCTGGGTGTGGCAGAGAGGAGCAGCTCATGGTAGAAGGGCTCACACGGTAGCAGGGAAGTGGGATGTCCCTGGATTTGTCATTTTCCTCTGCACCCTTGGTGCTTGTGATAGTGCCACCTGCCTTCAGGGTGGATCCTCCTCTTCCCTCTGACCTCTCTGGAAATGCCCTCACAGACACACACAGATGCGGGGGACTCTAAACCCAGTCAAGACAGCCATGAAGATCAACGGTAACTAAGAGTGAGCGCTGAGGGTCAATGTCCTCATCTCTGACACACGAGTTAGGTGTAGTCACCTCCCCATCACTGCAGTCAAATATAAAGTCAAGCCATAATAGCAGCCATGCCAAGCAATATTTACTGACCACTTGTTACATTCCAGGCACCCACTAAACCTGGACTATTGCATTTAATCTTTTTTCAATTGGTCACCGCAGGAAATGTGGTTTTTTTTCCTAGCTTGCAAATAAGGCTGAAAGAGGGGGCAAGACTTCTCAGGCCTGTGGACCTGGTAAGTGCCACATTGGAACCTGGATACAGAGGGAAAGCTGACAAAATCTTGAGCCTCCACGTTTAACCATAATGTATCATAAACATGTCTTTACCTACGGTCAAACAGAAATTTCACAGGGGACTGCAGAGATGGTCCAACAAGTAGCAGTGCCAAACCTAAGTTCCGTCTCCAGGATCCACAGAGTGAAAGAAGAAAACTGGTTCCCACAAGACAACCTTTGACCTCCACATACCTGCTGTCTGCCTGCCTGCCTGCCTGTCTGTCTGTCTTTCTGTCTGTCTCTTTCTCTCACTGTACATAAATAAACATACAATAAAGAAAAAATAAAGCTGCTTTAAATATCTATGTAAAAACCAAAATTTTCTTTGGAAAAATATTTAAGAAAACGTAACATGGGAAACAAAGCAGCTATTTTGTTTTTGTTTTTTAACTTTTTCTTGGAGATATCAATGCTCCATCTCCTCAGGTACTAAAAGAGAGCAAGGGCCTGTGAGACACTGTTGAGTAATTGTTCTCTGTCTTTGCTAGGAAAGGAAGCACTTCCGTTTAGAATCTATCTCCTTCCTGCTCTGGGTGGATCTTCTTGCCTCATCTAAGCCACAGAAAAGATGCTATGAGCTTCCTGTGTAGACCAGACCCGTTCTTCTCTGCGACTTCTGGGACAGCTTCACGTTCTTCCTTTGTTCCCCTTGGATCAGCTGGGTTGCCCACAAGTTGCAAATCTGGGGTTCCCGGGTCTTAAGGGCAGCTGTACCTTGCTGAACTGGGTCTTTAGGGCAGCGTACCTTGCTGAACCGGGTCTTAAGGGCAGCGAACCTTGCTGAACTGGGTCTTAAGGGCAGCGTACCTTGCTGAACCGGGTCTTAAGGGCAGCGAACCTTGCTGAAGTGCAGCTGCTATCACTCTTCATTCCGGCCACTGTTGGTTACTTGTGTTCCTATCTGTCCTTAGAACTAAATAAGAAAACAAACCAACAAACAAGTACAGACGTTTTTCTCTAGGCTTGTAATGGAATTTCAGGCTGACTGGGTATTTGGTGAATCTTGGAGATCTAACTTTTTAATTTAAAAGTTGTTTCGAAGGAGCACTTGAGTAGAAATTCTAAATAACTGCCTGCCAGTTCCAACTAGCAGGCCTGGGAACCCAACAACGAGAGACGGGTGTGCGACTGTCGGCAGGAATGAGACACCTTCCAACACATAACCTGGAGGCTGGGCTGCATAATGATGGTGCAATTGAACAACCTATTCTAATGGAGTGAGCCTTCTGCCAGTGGGTACCACACACATCCTCATCCTCATCCTGTTTGTCTGGCACAGTGTCTTTAAAAACGCTTCCATGTGTTCTGAGTATTTTATGAGCATAAGATCTCACGTAGACTACAGACTGTAAACTTGTCTTGAAGTCAGATGATCTGGCAAAACAGGAAGTATGGCCCTCCCCTCAGATTATCCTGGTGAGTGAGCGGCCACTGACCTTGGTTGGACTGGGCTGAACTCTCTGGCACTCCACGGTCTCTACTACTCCCTGACATCTGGCCTGTTGCCTGTGTGTCACCTCTGTGGATACTTTCAGAGCTTTTAATCGGCCTGTTTAATCCAGGTTGCTTAGTAACACAAGGAGATTGTGCACAGGCTATACATGCCAAAAGCTTTCTTAAAACTCCTGACCTAGTGGCTCCTCTTTTCCTTGATGAACTCCACCTAACATTGCAAGACCTGCCCTCAAGAATACTTTGACTAAAAAAAATATCAGTCTGTGACTAATGTGCCACTCTCAAACGACAGCACTGCTCATCGACAGGAAACTCTCATGTCTGATTCTGGATGCTGACACCCACATTTACTTCAGATGCTGGGTCTGTGTTTCAGGTAGCATACCTAGTTCATTCTGCACTATGTTCACACTCACTGTAGGCATCCAAGAGGCTCCCATGTGCCTCCACTGCTCTAGTTAGGAAATATGTCCCTGTGAAGTTCACCTCTAGTGGGGTAAAGACACAGAATAAATAACACATGATACACCAGATGTTGCCGTTATGAAGAAAATGAAAAAAAAAGTAGCGGGATTAGAAAGGGGAGTGGGTCCTGTTTTTTAATACAGTGATACAGGAAATTTCAAGGACATGACTCTTGAGCGTAGACCTGAAAGAGATGGATTTGTAAAGCACATATTCGTATTCTTTGGAAGAGCATTTCACTCAGACAGAAGTGTGAGTCGGCCTTGGGCGTAATGTGCTCAGCACACAGTAGGAAAGCAGAGGCAGTATGGCTGGAGATGCACATGCCAGGAAGAAGGGTGATGGGCAGAGCACAGGAAGCTGACTGACAGAAGTGGGCATTGCACTGAGCTACCTGGTGGAGATGTGACAGGATCAGCTGGATAATTGCTAGGTTAGCCCGTGGAAGGCCTTGAAGGCCACAAAGGGACTTTTGGCTTCTAATCCAAGTGGAAAGAGGAACCAATGGAGAATTTAAACATAGGATTGGTATGATCTGAATTAAGTTTTAAAAAACACTGTTCTGTCCACAACATGTATATGAACATGCAAAGCCTTGTTCTCTGTAGATAGGCTTGAAAACAAATCTAAATGTGTATCATCTGATAAGGGAATAAATAAAATATAGTACATCTATGCAATGCAAAGTTTTCCAGAAATTAAAAAGAATGGGAAAGCCTGGTTATTTGTGCCTGTAATCTCACCACTCAGGAGAGAGAAGCCAAGGATTGCCAAGAGTTCAGCCAGGCCTATATTACAACTTTCAGGCTAGACTGAGCTATAGAGTAAAATCTGGTCTGAGAATTGAAACAAGGAAGCTATCCTATAATAAGAAGACAATACTTTATCCAGACATATTGGACTCTCTCAAATATTACAAGCTATTGCCATGTTCTTACTTACACTTCAGAACTGAGGGATAAGAGACCATTGCTGAAGATAACACATCCCTATGTCGTAGGACGTGGAGAAATAAAGCTGGTACCAACCCAGAAGCTTCCTCCCTACTGGCTAGCTTCTCTGGGCCTGGGAGGGTCTAGAGTGCCACCAGAGGGGGAAATGAACAATGTTACCAAGCTGCCAATCCTGTAGACTACAATAACCACTGCCCTGGTGAGACACGCCCACCAGTGCAATAGCAGCATGTCTTATGGGAGTAACCAACCACTTTCTGCTTGAACTTAACACTCCTGCATAAGACAGAACCTATGCCTGGAACCTTTAATCAGACCAAAACTCCCTGACTGGCTAGGTCACAGGCTCTAGGGTAGACCCTAACACAATTACTTTGATAAGTGGATATATTATTAAATGTCCCCATAAGTTCTTGTCTTTATACTCCTAGGCCAGTGTGTCTCTCAGTCCTCATCAGAGAAACCTTTTTTTTTGTAGTAGAGGACAGAGACCCACAACTGGCAATGATGAAGAAAAAAAGAGATTTTTGGGTGTTCAGCTCTAAAAAGCATCTATATCACATTCCTTCCCTGAAGTCTCAGGGATCGTTGAGATGAGGTGGTGGAGAGATTGTAAAAACCAAAGGGAATAGATGTTGGCACCAAACCTATTTGTGAGACATAGCAAAATAGTTGCACACATGAATTCACAACAGCTGAGACTGTGTGTGCAAGATCTGCCCCGGGTCAAGCCAGCCAAAAGCCCAGCATGGGTGGTGGAGGGCGTCATGAAGCCCCACCCTTAGCTGGGGAACTATGGACAGCTGGTGACTACCCAGGGAGACATGCTCAGTTTTCTTCAGGGATGCAGGCCCTGAGAAGCCACCAATGCCCCCAAGGAAATGGCACCACACCCATGTTTATACAGGCAGCACTAAACGGATTCAGTGGGTATTAGAACGAGAGGAGGTAGGGGGAGGGGGAGAGGGAGGAAGAAAAAGAAAGATGGGAAGGGAAAGGGATGGGGGATAGGAGATAAATTGAAAAGAAGGAAATGGGGATGGATTTGACCAAAACACGTTACATGCATGCATTAAATAAATTAAATAAAAACAATTAAATAAATTCTTTGTAATGGCGAATCATTTTTTAAAAACAACAGCTTATTTTTTCATATCATTATATAGTAAAAGTTTAATAGTGATCAGGCTGTGGTTGTGCAAGCCTTTAATCTCAGTACTTCGGAGGCAGAGGCAAAACCAAAGAAACAGGCTAATAACTAATAAATATTAGCATAATTTTTCAAAAAATAAAGCACTGTAAAATACAAAATAACAGCAAAGGAAGCATTGGTACATTTTGAAACATAGATAAGCCTAAATAACATCATCCTAAACCAAAGAAGCAGACGTGATTGATCACATGCTGCATGGTCCCATTTACAGGAGATGCACAGTACAAACGGGGGAGGCATACAGCGGAGCGTTAGTTCTCTGGGACCACAGGGAGGACTGTGCGTAGACCACAAAGAAATGCGAGCTTTGTTTCATTCCAGCACTAGTGGTCAAAACTAGGGCTTGGGATTGCTGAGCAAGCTCTCTACACTGAGCAACTTTTGTAGCCTTGGTTTTAGAGACAAGGTCTCTCACTTGAATTCACTCTTAGCCCAGGATAGCATGGACTTCAGGGTCCTCCTGCCTCCATCTCCCAACTACTAACCACTAGGAGTGTAATTGTGTACCACCACGCCCAACTAAGAATTTTATAAACTGAATTTAGGAGTGGCTGCACCACTCTGCGAAGTGCTAAAAAAAATAATTTAATTGTATACTGAGTACAATTAAACTTCAGGGTAGATAAAATAATTCATCAATAAGGTTGTAGGGGTTTGGATTGTTCTGACTGTTCTGAGGGTGGGGATTTCAGGGAAGGAGGGTGAAGAAGGAGGAGAGCCCTTCTAAAGGCTTGTGGAATTATCCAGACGAAAGCGGTGTTGACTTGAGTTGTGACGTCCAGTGGTGGTGAGATGTGGTCAGACACTGGTCCTCTATCTACAGACGGAAGTGACGGAACTGGCCATGTGGAAGCAAGAGCAACACTGAGCCGCAAAGTTGCCCTTTAGCAAAGTTGAAATGGAAGATGTGAAGAGCTCTATTGAAGACAGAGAAAGTGGGGTGTCTCCAGGAAAAGAGAAGGGGATTGGGTGGAATTCAAAGCCTGGAACTTCCTTGAGTGAAACTAGATGCCTCGGTGACAGGAGCATCATTGAATGAAGGGTCAGCAACATGCTTCACACAAGTTGCTGGCACATGCGATATGTATTCAAACACATATCCCTGCAGATTGCATGCAGCACAGGATGCACACACTATTCAAAGTTAGGCAGGTGCTTTGGGAGTAAGACCCCTACAGGTCAAGCAAACAGTGCAGACAGATGGCAAAAGGAAAGAATTTCCAGTTCATGCATGCTATTTTCATGAACAATCCATGATACACTGATGGCATGCAGAATCACAGTGTTGCATAGACGTTAACCATTTGTAAATTAACAACAAAAGTCCACTTAGGATTCAAAGGAAAAGTCAGACAAGCAACAGTATATTTGTTCCACTTTCATCAACCCACCCCCATATCATAAAATCATAGATTTTTTTTTTTACCTTTTTGTTTTTTTCCTTTTAAACAGGGTTTCTCTGTGTAGCCTTAGCTATCTTTGGCTGTCCTAGAACTTGGTTTTTAGACCAGGGTGGCTTCACAAACACAGAGATCCTCCTGCCTCCTGAGTGCTGGGGTTAAAAGTGTGTGCCACACCCATCTGGCTAACATTACAGAATCTTAGACACAAAAGGATCTTGGAATGAAATAGACAGATGAGATACAGAGCCTCCCACAGACAAGTCGACTTCCACATCAGTACAGAAATGCTTTCTTTAGGATTACTGAATGAGAAGCGGCTTCCGAATGGAACGGTCGTGGGAAGACTGAAGCACGGTCAAGAGAACAGCTGATGGCCCCGAAACTTTCCCTATGACTAGGTTATGACAAAACGGAAGAGACTTGTGACCGCACATTGGCCACTTAAGTCAAAATGTTAAATGTCTGTGGCTTCAAACCACTGTTTCTACATTTAAAAATGTAAGCAAGGAAGATGTCTGGAGAGTCAATGCACACCGTTTCTCATACTGGCATTCTATAACCACTAATAACATAAAAATAATAAAATACCATTAATAAAATAAATTGAAAATGAATGAAAAGTATATAAGTAGGGTTTTTAAACAAACTAAGACATATCATACCATGTAGGTAATATTCAATCACAAAAATAATGATGTGATTCAATATTTACTAATAGAAAAAATTAAGGCACATTGTTAAATGTAAAAGAAAAATTAAAGGCACACCACTGAGGTTTATAAATTTAACAAGAATTTTTTTAAGACTGCAACATCTAATATAATTCTGTTTGAAATACAGAAAGCCATGTGTGCCAATTCTCAATTTTAAAAACTTATTATTTATGCATGTGCGTGTGTGTGTGAGAGAGTGTGTGTGTGTGTTGTGTGCACACACATGCACCTGTGGAAATCAGAGGACAACTTTCATCAACTGGCTTTCTCTACTATATAGGTTCTGGGAATTAAATCTGATTGTTGGGTTTGGCAGCCAGTAGCCTTACCCACTGAACCATCTCACCAGCTCTGGGGGAATAATGTCTAATATATAACACAGTAGGAGCTATAGTTGACAACAGTTAATTATATTTCAAAATAGCTCACAGAAGGGATTTTTAATTTTCCAAACACAAAGAAATGATTAAAAAATGAAATGATAGATGTGATCATTTATGTGTATTGAAATGTCACAGTATACCTTGTAAGTATATAAATTACCATGTATTAATTAAGATTTTAATTTTAGAAAGTAATTATCACTGATTTCTCAACAGCTACTAGTGCTTTTCTCTAGCCACAAAAGCCTGACGGTGGATGGAGGGTGTGCGTCGTCATGCGCAGGTGGAAGCCCTTTCTGCTGCATTGAGTGGCTGGTTTAGGATTTGCTGGCCTGTTGTAAAAGAAACCATTTACAACCGACGAGCAGCTCTGGAACCCTGAGTGTCAAGCCTAAAGTAGGCATTCAGTTCAGGGACACTGTGACTCTGTGATGTTCCCACTGACCAAACCACACAGCTGTGGTGACAGTCGCCACAAAGCTTGCTTGTACCGCAGTCCAGACTCTTGAATGGCCTCTGAAAAACCCCCGTGTCCCTCTCTTCCGAGAACGCACTTGTGCCTTCTCCCTGCCCCACCCAACCCAGCTGGAGAAGTTGAGCGCAGTCACCCTTCCATAACTGTGAGATGTGGGTTGCCAGACCTGCTCCACCCCTCCCCTGTTCTGAAATATATGATGCTTGAGTTGTTCATATCAAATGATATGTTGGCGTATAGCCTAGTGACTCCAAGCCATCCCTAGGTGACCATGGTGTCTAACTCAACATAAATACTCTGTAAATCATTGTTGCACTAAATCGTTCACAGAATAATGACAAGAAAAGAAATGTTCAATAGATACAATTTTTAAAAAAAAAATTGCAATCCTCGGTTGGCTGAATTCAAGATGAAAGACCGTGAATACAGAAGATCAAATGTATTTTCTGTTGCACTAAAACTACTCATGCCCTGTAGCGTAAGCTCCTCTCTCTTTGACTACCTGCTCCCACCAAAGTAAGGTAATACCCCAGGCTCCTTTTTGTGGGATCTATAGTTAAAGGAGAGGGTAATTGGCAATCAGGGGTGTGGCCTCCGGGAAAATCTCGCAGTGAGTGGTACAAGACTGAGACCACCCAAGCCAGAGGGCTGTCTACAGAGGCATACCTGGGCTGACTTCTGGAGACTTTGTTGCCAAGGTTTAGGACCCAAGCAAGAGGCACAGCTCAGGCTAGCTCTGGTTCCCAAGGCTCTCTTTGCCTAAGTGAGTTTTTATCGCAAGCATTGCAGGAGCTTTGGTGCCAGGTCACCGATTCCTGAGAAAGCCGGGAACCCACAGGGAGGGCTGAAACTGTGCCTGAAAAACATTCCATAGTGTGTTACAAGCCAGCCCCGCCACACAGAAGGCCCCTATTCGGCTCTCTACATGGTTCTGAAGTCTCTTCAAAGCACTCAATTAAAACAAAAATGTTGCTTCTATAAAACTCAGGGCAGACTATTACGGGGCAAACAGCTGCTGTGTCATTAGAAACACAGGAAATGTTCTGAAGAGGGGATGCTTGGTGTTCTCAATCTCTTCTTCAGTGCCCCAAGTATGATACCCGGAAAATGAAAGAGTGTGTTAACTCGTGTTGATTTTATTTTCAAAAAGACTATTATAAAAGAGATGAGTATTCGCTCTAGAAGGATCTGAACATGCAGAAGACGGTAGAGAAAGATCAGACTCAAGATCTTAGCACTCAGCGTCTGCTCTTTCGGTGTTTGACAATGTGCTTTGTAGCATGCATTTTCTAATTCTTGAAGACATATTTCAGACAACAAACTTAAAGCTTTAAAATCTGATTTTTTGCATAACTTTGCTCTATAGCCATTTCACATCGTATGGACATGACATCATTAGCTAATAATGTCCCAGGAAATAATTCTGTGATAAATGGCCTTGTGTCTCTTTTTTTAAAAAATATTTATTTATTTATTTATTATGTATAGAATGTTCTGTCTGTGTGTATGCCTACAGGCCAGAAGAGGGCACCAGACCCCATT